>CM038679.1:285290732-285582006 GCA_021605205.1 Aegilops longissima | reverse complement strand
ATGACTTCTTCTTTTCCTTGGACGAAGCCTTTGCGTGTTGGAAGTTGCACTTGAAGAGATTATCGTCACGACTGTAAGTGCATCTAGTGCCCCTTAGTGATTTTGGTGTATTGAAGACTTATAGGTTAAGTAACTGATGCGTTTGTAAGTGTACACAGGTCTATAAGTCTATGAGGAGTTTGATATTTACAGAGAAAGTCGACCCCTAAAAATGAATTTCTTCAACTGAAGAATTTGATATTCTGAAGACTTTGAAAGTGAAGAAATTGGTGTGATTCTGAAGACTTGGTAATCGCTTGAGGAATATGAAGAGTGAAGACTTTTGTTTTCGTAGTTTCATTTTCTCTTTCTTGAGTCATAGGAAACACCGTACTGTTAAAGGGGGTCGAGGAAATACTAAGGAAAAATTTCCATTTGATGCTCAACTCAAAATCCTACACCTACCAATCCCTTCGAGTGAAGCTTTTGGAAATCTCATACAGTTCAATCAATTTCTTGAAAGGATGAGACAAAGCTCTTACAGTCATTTGAGGAATTTGTTCGATCGAGGAGTTAGGAATTCGCCAAAGTCTGAATTGCCTACACAAAGGAGGAACATGATAGCCCCGAGGAATTTGATACTCAAAATTCGACCGTTCTTTATCTTCTTGGCTGTCCAAAATATCTTATCCACCTAACGGTCATATCATTGAAGGGCATTTATGTCTTATCATGTCGGGCTGCTCCCTAGGCTATAAATAGCCGCCTCTACAACCACTAGTTGGTTGGCTGCTCGAGAGAACTTGACACTTGTCATTTGAGAGCAACCCATCCTCCGAGGACTTTGAGCGAAAATCATCAAGTGAGGAAAACCCAAAGTGAGGAAAACCCAAAACCAAACCCCAACAAACCCAAAGTGATTGAGCATCATCAAGAAATTGATCCCGTGGATCCGACGCTTTTACCTTTGAAGACTGTGCTTCTTCCAGACGGTTAGGCGTCACGGTCTAGAGCATCCAAGAGGAATTGTGGATTGCGGGTGACCAAGTATGTGAAGGTTTGGAAGTCACCAAGACTTACCACGAGTGATTGGACGAGGTCTGCGTGGCCTTAGTTCAAGGAGAATACGGTGAGGACTTGGTGTCCTGAGCTGCGTGCTCGGTGATCGGGTGTCCGGGACTGCGTGTCCTCGAGTTTAAATACTCACCCGCTCCAACCAGACGTATAACCGAGACAGCAGTTGGAACTGGTCTACCAAATCATTGTCTTCACCAACCTAACTGGTTCTATTTCCTCAACCCTTTCATTTCCTCATTCTTCGTGTTGAGTGTTTGTCATATCTGTGTTTGAAGACTTTGATCAAGACTTTCTCAATTTCCTCAGCTCAATTTCTTCATCTGTTTGTCTTCATCTTGTGTTATCCTGTGATTACGCTTTCGGTACTCTGTGATTGTCTTCATTTCATCATGATGACTATGCTTGTAATCTGTTATGCTTACTTCGAGTACTTATTCCGCTGCATGTATTTCTTCGCTAAGGAATTTCCTCACCGCAAATTCCTCGATGAAGAATTTGTAAAATTCATAAAATCGCCTATTCACCCCCTCTAGTCGATATAACGACTTTCAATTGGTATCGAGCAAGGTACTCCTTGTTACGTGTGATTTTGGTTTAACCACCGGAGTTTTAGTTATGTCGACCGCAGGTATGATCAAGGTCTCAGCAGGTGTCCTACCTTCGATGGGACGGACTACCCCTCTTCGGAAGAACAAAATGCGAATGCATCTTGAAGCAATTGACAACGATCTACGGTATGTTGTGACAAAAGGTGTTTCCTCGGTCACACCCTCTCTCGAATGATGCTGATGTGAAGAGATTCAAGCAACTCGATTCTCAAGCGAAGAATATCATATGTGGCCATCCGAGTAAAGGTCAATATGGAAGAGTGAGTGCTTTGGAATCGCCAAACTCATCCGGGACAGGCTGTCCAAAGTAAATGAAGGTGTTTCAACTCAGCGTGACTCTCGAGTTGATGTTCTTCGAATCTCTTCAACCGCTTCAAAAGACTCGACAACGAAAATGTTCAACAAACCTTCGATCGCCTCACCGACATCTCAAATGAGCTTCAAGCACTGGTGCCACCGACATCACCGACCATGAGGTGGTGAAGAAATTGCTAAGATCGCTTGATTCCTCATTTGACACTCTGCACCGATGATACAAGAACGAGTTGATTACAAGTCTCTTGATCCTGCCGATATCCTCGAAGGCTAAATACTCACGAGTTCCACTTGCTGAAAAGAGAGATCTCTATGGTTCTGCTATGGAAAAACACGTGCCCTAAAGGCCAAGGCTGAATCTGAATCGAGAGTGAAGACTCGGTAGTAGCCTTGGAGATCTCAAGAATTTGGCCAGAGCTAGCATTTGCTCGTGAAGAAATTCCAGAAATTCACAAGGCGTGGTCGTTTTGGAAAATCCTCAAGAAGCGGTGATTCCTCATCTAGTGACTATAAGCGAAGACTTTGCCACAAATGAAAGAAACCTGGTCACTATATCCAAGATTGTCCTCGATGGGAAAAGGAATTAAGAAAGAAGAAACACAAGGATTACAGCTTACGATGACGTGAAGAAGAAGAAGAAATCATCAAAATCTTCATCATCAAAATCCTCAAAGCCTTCTTCTCACAAGAAGAGCAGCTCCAAAAAGGCTCGGGCATTCATTGGCAAGGAAATGGACTCAAAGCTGAATCGAGGAAAATGAGGAAGAGGAGGAGTCTCAAGAATCAATCTGGTGTGGCTAGTCCGGCTCTTGCTATCGCTTATGTTAGCAAGTCCATCTTCAACACTAAAGAAACTGACTCCACCAACAAACCCGATGAGGAAAATGATGACTACGCCCCACCTATTGCTTCATGGCAAAAGGTGCTAAGGTACTCAATTTCACCTCCTCCTGAATCTAGTGAAAATGAATCGATGAGGATCTCAAGCCCAGCTACTCTAAACTTGCTAAAATTGCTATAAAGCAACAAAGGGCTTTTGAAAAGGTTCAAAACATGCTAGATAAGAGTGATGATATGTTAGGTGAAGAAATGGATCGCACTCAAGCCCTAACTGAAAATCTTCGAAGTTCACCTAGGCTTGACAGCCTTCAAGGTCATCATAACACTCTCCTAATCGATCATGAGAAACTTTCTTATGAATTTCTTCAAAGAAAGCAAGATCTTGAGAAGCTAAGAGCGAGTTATGAAGATCTTCGTATGAGCGCGATTCATTACTTGCTCAACAAATCAGCGCTTCTCAAGAAGAATTTGTTCCTCCATGCTTAAAGTGCATTGAACGTGAATCGCTAATTCTTCACTGAATGTTCAAATGCTTCAACTGTTACAAATTCTTCACCTGCCTCTACTATCACTAATTCCTCATCCGAGGACATTGCTAGTATCACCGACGATGCAGGGTTGAAGGAATTGTACATGACAGGCATGTACAAAAGCCTCAAAGGGCATCGACTATTTGTGATGTGCTTAAAAGCAGATCCTCAACAGAAACCCTAGAAAAGAGGGTATTGCCTTTGAGAGGAAACTCAATGTCGATGGAACGTCTCGAAGCCCGAGCAAAGATCCCAAAACCTCATGGGTTGCTGCAAAGGGACCTCCAGCTGATCCATCTACCTTATCTGGTTTTACATGTGAATTTCCTCATTCGATGATGAGTCATTTGACTCAAACTATAAACTGTTCAAAAATCAGAATGGTGAAGTATTTGCTAGATATGTTGGCACTAATCGCAGAACGGTCCCCTATGAAGAAAATCTGGGTTCCCAAGCGGTGCCTTGAAAATCTTCGGTGAATGTCCTCATGACACCACCGTGAAGAAAAGGAACCCCAGATCAAATTCTTCATATGGACAAAATTCTTCATATGGATCCAAGTCCTCATATGGACCAAATTCCTCACGTGGATCAAATTCTCAAAAGGATCAAAGTCCTCATATGATTATCATCGTGCTAACAACTCTGCTTGCAGGTAGAGCCAAGGGCTATGAATATGTGCATTATTCTTCAAACCAATATGTTCATAAGTCCTCAAGAATTTCTCCGCTTATTCATATGCTTACCCTAACCCCTCTTATGTGAAATGAAATGGTTTGGCCTCTATGCCACCATTCTCATATGGTGCTCGCAGAATGATGAACTCTTTGCCACCCCTTCGATGTGGGTGGTGAAGAAAAGAACTAATCTCTTCTGAGGGTCAGGTCTCCAGGCGTGCCTTAACGTCTCAAGAATTTGTTGGGGCACGACAAAATTGCTCGAAGGACGAGCTAATCATGATGAAATGAACTTTCATTTCACACGCCCTCATCTTGCTTATCTGAAATTCATCGATGAACTTGATATCATATTCTTCACCGATGAAGTATATGAGATCGTAAGTTGTACTAATTCATCTGCAGGATGATCAACCCAAAGCCACCGAGTGGGTTCTCGATAGTGGATGTACAAATCACATGACCGGTGACAAGAATCTATTGATGGATGCTCCCTTATCACCGCCACATCTGAAGCATATCATCTTTGCCGACAAAGGCAAAAGTCGTATTGGGACTTGGTAAGGTTGCTATCTCTAAGGACATGCACATGGACAAAGTCATGCTTGTTGAGTCTTTAGGATATAACCTCATGTCAGCCTCAATGCTTTGTGATCTTGATATGGTAGTTATCTTGGCAAGTATCGTTGTGTTGTGATTATGGAAGTGACAATTCCAAAGTCTTCAAGGCTTTAGGAGAGGAGACTTGTATATTGTTGATTTTTCCACAGGACCACAACCAGCCGTGTGCCTACTTGCAAAGCTTCGTAAGGCTGGCTATGGCATCGACGACTTGGTCACGCAGGCATGAGGAATTTGCACACGCCATGAAGAAGAAGCATGTCATTGGCATTGAAAATGTCAAATTCCTCAAGGATCACTTATGCAGAGCTCGTGAAGCGGAAAAATGACCAAGGCCAAGCATCCAAATAAGACTATCATGACCACTACTCGTCCCTTGAATTGCTTCACATGGACCTCTTTGGTCCCAATCATTACTCAGCTGTCACTAATGATGCATCTCTTTATGGCTTTGTTATTGTTGATGATTACTCTCGCTACACATGGGTACACATTGTTACTTACAAAAATCAAGTGCAGGAAATCTTCAAACGATTTTCCTCGAGGGCTTCAACCAACTTTGGTGTGAAGATCAAGCACATCGAAGTGACAATGGAACTGAGTTCAAGAATTCGGTCTTGATGATTATCTTGATGAACTTGGTATTACTCATGAGTTATCTGCTCCCTATACTCCTCAAAGAAATGGCGCCGTGGAGCGCAAGAACGTAACTCTTGTTGAGATGGCTCGCACTATGCTTGATGAATACAAAACGCCTGACGCTTTACGGATTGAAGCAATTGACACTGCGTGCCACATCATCAACAGAGTATATCTTCACAAATTCTTCAAAAGACTGCCTATGAACTCCTCAACGACAAGAAACCCAATGTAAGTTATTTCAAAGTCTTGATTGCTAAATGCTGGATTAGAGATCCTCACCACACCTCTAAATTTGCACCAAAGCACATGAGGGTTTTATGCTTGGTTACGGAAAGGACTCGCACACCTCTGAGTCTTCAACATCGCACTTCACAAGATTGTTGACACTTGTAGATGTGCGGTTCGATGAAACTAATGGCTCGCAAAGAGAGCACCTACCTTCATGTTAGATTTAACCAGCACCGAGGATTCTATCGGGTTCAAGGCAACCGAGGATGTCATTCCTCTTCAAGAAACTGCTGAAGAATTCATTTCACGCTGTGAGAACGCCGAAATGATGCACCAAGATAATGTTGAAGAAAATGGTGCCGAGGAAAATGGTCAAATTCCTCAAGACAACCAGCTCATCCTCGCTTGCAAAAGAAGTGCAAGTTGACAAGATCATCGATGACATTGAAGCGCCAGGGTCCTCTCACTCTCTCAAAAGCTTCACACTTATCTAACTTTTGTGGGCACTATGCTTTTGTTTCTATCACAGAGCCCACTAAGGTAGATGAAGCATTTCGAGCCGAGTGGATTCAGGCCATGCAAGAAGAATTACATCGATTCGAGCTCAACAACGTCTGGAACTGGTCAAACGTCCAGATCCTCGCAAGCATAATATCATTGGCACAAAGTGGATCTACCGCAACAAGCAAGATGAAAATGGTCTTGTGGTGAGGAATAAGGCACGACTAGTAGCTCAAGGCTACACGCAGTTGAAGGAATTGATTTCGATGAAACTTTTGCACTGTTGCTAGACTTGAGTCTATTCAGATATTACTCGCCTATGCTAACCATCACAATATCACTTTATATCAAATGGATGTGAAAAGTGCATTCCTCAATGGTAAGCTTGAGGAAGAAGTATATGTTGCTCAACCCCGGTTTTGAAGATCCAAAGAATCCTCGACAAAGTCTTCAGACTAAATAAGGCCCTCTATGGCCTCAAGCAAGCCCTCAAGCGTGGTATGATACATTGAAGGAATTCTTCGTGAAGAATGGCTTCACACCCGTTCACTCGACCCTACTCTCTTTACTAAATCTTATGATGGTGAACTGTTTGTGTGCCAAATATATGTTGATGATATTATCTTTGGCTGTCTTGACCAACGTTATAGTGATGAATTTGCCTATATGATGAGTGAAGAATATCAAATGTCTATGATGGGAGAGTTGAAATTCTTCTTAGGTCTTCAAATTCGTCAACAACACAATGGCATATTCATATCTCAGAGAAATACCTCAAAGATGTCCTCAAGAAATTCGCATGCAAGATTGCAAAGGCGTCAAAATTCCTATGCCCACAAATGGCCATCTATGCAATCGATGAAAATGGTATTGACTTGATCACAAGGTATACCGCCCATGATTGGTTCTTTATTGTACTTATGTGCATCTAGGCCAGATATAATGCTTAGTGTTTGCATGTGTGCCCGATTTCAAGCTACACCAAGGAATCACACCATAAGGCCGTGAAGCATATTCTTCGATATCTAGCTCACACACCAACACTAGGATTATGGTACCCCAAGGGCTCTACTTTTGATCTCATTGGATATTCTGACTCGACTATGCTTGGTGATCGTGTGGACCGCAAGTCAACATCTGGTACTTGTCATTTCCTCGACGATCTTTGGTCCGTTGGTCCTCGAAGAAACAGAACTGCGTATCACCGTCCCTCGCGAAGCTGAATACATTGCTGCTGGCTCGTGTTGTGCTCAATTACTATGGATGAAGCAAACCTCAAGGACTACGGCATCAACGTGAAGAATGTGCCTCTCTCTTGTGACAATGAGAGTGCCATCAAGATTGCTCACAACCCAGCTTCAGCACTCAAGACAAAGCACATTCAAATTCGCCATCATTTTCTTCGTGATCATGTGTTGAAGGCTTACATCTCCATCGAGCATGTGAAGATCAAGAACAGCTAGCTGATATCTTCACTAAGCCCTTGGATGAGAAGAGATTTAGCAAGTTGCGGCGTGAGCTAAATATCTTAGAATCTTCGAATGTTCTTTGAAAAGGACACACATCCTAACACTTATGCAAAATTGATGACTTAGATGTGCAACACATGAAGAAATGTTTTTCTTCAATCAATGAAGAATAACACTCTAAGTGTGAAGAAATTAATGAAGAATTTGATTCTCGTAACCCCTCGACAATTGTACGCTGTGTCTGAAATCATCATTCTTATACGGTGGGTCACGCCACCACCAAAGTTGAAAATCTTCAATTTGAGTTTTTCTCAGTTTTGAAATTCTTCGCTTTTGAAATTCTTCAGTTTTTGAAATTCTTCAGTTTTTCAAATTCTTCAGTTTTCAAATTCTTCAACTTTGCAAATTCTTCACTGTTTCCGTCGTCTTTCTTCATTGGCTATATATATATATATATGGATTTATGTCCTCTCAAAGATTCACTTATGGCTATTTCTTCAAGTCGCTTTTCGCTAAGTGAATGTGATCGACCCTTCCCCTCTATGCTATACTCAACCAAATCCATTCACAAATTCTTCATGTGCGTTCTACTTTGAAACTCGCTCAAATTCTTCACCGTGTCCTTGATAATTGAAGAAATTGCGAACGGAACTTTTAAACGAATCTTATCCAAACTTCGATTTTACCATTAAACCGCTCCGCATCCCACGATGCATTATTATATCCACCCACGATCGCACACGATCTCCACTACATCAGACGTGGGTGACACATGTCGTGAGAAGGAAGCGATCAGGCACGTTCGTCCTAAATCTTGGACGATCCGCTTTTCACCGTGGCTATAAATACCCTCTCTCCTTCCTCACTCTTTTACCTCGCCGACCTCTCTCTCCGCCGAGCTCCTCGAAACCCTAGCGCCGCCGCTACTCCATCGTCAGCCGGTGAGGAAAAGCTTCACCGCTTTGACCTCTTCGCCGACGTACTCGCTACCAACCGTGGAATTTCTTCACTCACTGTCGCCGTAGCTGATTTCTCTGCCAAGTTAGGGCGGAGAAGATCTGAACAGACGAACTTCTAAACTGTTCATCTCAGTTCGTCGTGTTCTTCACTTCGTAAATTAAAAGTTACTTTTATTTACTCGCTTTGATTCTCAAATTTTCTTCAAATTCTTCAAAGGTGTTTATTTCAAATTCTTCACACATATGAACACCTCAAATCTCTTGACTCATTTCTCTAAGCAATGATTTTCTTCAAGATTCCTCAATTGTGTGGATCTTCGATCTATACAACTCGAACCTAAGATAAAGAACGCTTATTGAAATTCTTCAAGGCTCATCTGGTCAAAATCCTCAAACTTGTTCTTTTGAAAACCCTCCGAGAACGATATGACCTCTTCAAATTCCTCGCACCTATACTCTGCTCACAGGTACAAATGTCTGCTGCTGAATCCCTAGGTTCTCATCAACTTAACTCATTTGCAGCGTTCCTCGAAGAAAACTGCACACTTCTTCAGAGAACTCAATTGTTCAATTTCCTCACCAAGAAAATGGCGATGGTAAGAAGCCGCAGAAGGGAGGAAAGAAACCCGAGGTCATGACAGATTCAAATCCTTGAGGAAATATATGCCGACTATTGCACACCGATGAGGAAAGCAAGAACCAACGCAAGGTGCGATTCAGAAAATTGAACGGAGATGGGCACGGAATGGAAGGAATACCGCTATGTTACACCTAAGTACATGAAGAAATTCGCTAAATCCTCCATGCCCAAGAGCTCCTTTGGCACCAGGCCAAATAGCTGATCCCACTAGCGTCAAACGCGTGAGGACTTTCACGATGAATGGGCTAAACGCCAAGCAAAGTTGGCTAAGCAAGCAAAGGAAGCGTGAAGAAATTCAATGAGGATTCTGCCACTGCTGCGCCATCGAGGTCTCGGTCAAACCGAGGAAATCGATGCAAAAGAAGTCTGCAATAAGCCAAGTGCTTCTTCATCTGTGCCCTCACGGCCAAGTTCTCGGCAGCTCCTTCCAGCAAATTCTCAAGAGCAAATTCCTCACACCGCTGCTGTTCCATCAAAGTCCTCACCGCTCGGTCCAAACCTTCGGCCCAGCACCGCCACATGTCAAAGGACTGCTGGTTTCTCAATTGCCTCACGCATCTCTGCAAGTTCCTCAGCTGCCCCCAATTCTTCATCTGGCCCGACTCTGTTGAAGACAAAAGCAACCGCTGGACGTGGTCCTCGGCCTAGCCCAAAGAAGAAACAGCTTATAGTTCACGTGCCATCTGATGATGAGGCATCTGATGAAGAACTTGAAGAAATCATCAGAGATCGCCAAGTTAGAGCTGCAAGAACCAAGGGATCGTCTGTGCCACTGCTTTTGGACCCGAAGAAAGTCCTCGATTTCATCGACCTCTGGCACAATGATCCCAATACCCCTCTGCCTGATCTTCCTTTGACACCTGGTCAAAGTCATATGTTGACTCACTTCATTGCTGAAGAAAAGTGGAAGTTCGAGAAGGCGAAGGAAATCAAGAAGGCTCAATACAAGAAGGAGAGGTTCTTGAAGAAAAATGTAGTCAAGATGACACCTGAGGAACTCCTTCAAATCCAAACTGAAATTCAGAACCTCAACAAGGACTTTGACACGTACTATGCTGATTGGCAAGTTGTCAAGACCAGATTCGTCAATCTGACGAAGAATCTCACAAGTGTTGCTGCACCTGTGCAACATGAAAATCCTCAGGCTGAAGCCTCTGCTCAGCCTAATGAAGAAAATGCCAGCAACGCTGAAGCTCAGCCTGCTGAAGAAAATGCTGATTCCAGGGCTGATGAAGAAATTCCAGCCGCTGAAGAAACTGCCAGGGCACCCACTAGTGGTGCGCCTGAAGAAACTGCTCAAGACAGGAAACGCATCGCTTGCTCTCAAGAAACTGCCCCAAATTCCTCAGCTCCTCCAGCGCCAACTCCAACTCCTATTCTTCCATCTGCTTCGATGTGAAGAAAACAAAGGTCTGGAACGAGCTGCTGTGAAGAAAAGGAAAGCATCACCAAGTCGATTCTTCGGCTGCGAAGAAAATGAAGCCAATGACCAGCTCTGTTGAAAACCCAATTGATGCTGTTCCAATTTCCTCCATACCATCAAAGGAAGTAGTTCCTTTTGGAGAAGAATATGTGGTGCCAACCGGATCTGATGAAGAACATCAATCTCCTGCTTTGTCAGAGAAAATTGATGAAGAAATTGAAGTGGAAGCAATCCTTCAACCCCAGCCATTCCTCACCGCACCATGAAATTCCTCAAGATGGTGCCGAGGAAATTGAAAATGAAGATGTGGATATTGGATGCACCACTCCGGAATCAATGATGATTTTGGGAAAATCAACATCCCAATACTCCGCTCTTCACCCCGCTTCAACAAGTTCCTCACTCACCGCATGACTGTCCAGATAGACTCAAGAAAATCAACCCATCGGTTCTGTGTATGAAGAAATTCCAGCCACTAGCGCCGATGAAACTGCTGCTTCTTCTGCTGAAAATCCTCGATCGCATGTTGAGGACCAGAAATTCCTCAAGTGAAGAACCTGAACTTCCGATTCCCGAGGTGGTGATGCAACTCATCGACACCCTCCGCCAAAACAGAAGAATCCGCTCTCGACCAAGCAAAAGTTCAAGGCTAAGGATTTCTTTGCCGAGCATGTGTTCTTCATCGAATATAATCCCTATGATTCTGCTCGGATTAGGAAGAGGCGCTCGACTGCCACCAAGCCAACTTCTATTCCTCGGTGCTTTTCAACAAGGACAAAATCTTCGATCATGCCCATATTCCTCATGTGGATATGGAGTCGCTGCCAGGCTTTGAGCCCGTCCTAAGTGTTCTTCACGATGCAGGTCTTCTAAACTTTTGCACTGATATTTGTGATTGGAATGAAGAGCTAATTCTTCAGTTCTATGCAACCCTGCACATCACCGGAGACGCTGAAGATGTAACTTCATGGGTCTTGGATTGGATGACCGAAAACACCCACTACAAGGCACCAGCAAGTGAATTGCTTCATGCCCTTCCACTCAGTCCTCCAATTGAAGGTGCACGTCGCATCTATGAAGAAAAGGAACTTTCAAATCACTATATGCAAGTGCTGATGAAGCCTTTGAAACCAAGGCAAGCTCCAAGGACCAAATTCCTCGTCAAGGAATTGTTATATGTGCCTCGAACAGTCTATCGAATTCTGACGAAGACTATGAGTCCTATCAAGGGCCACGACTCGAATGATGAAGAAGTCGTTGGCATCATGAAGAATATGCTTTTCAACATCATCCATGGCGCTCCGTCAATTTCCATGATTTCTTCATGAGGACTCGCTAACATTGCCATGTCACCTTTTGAGTCAAGCCTTATGCGCCTTTGGATTATGAGATTCATCAGTCAAGATCTTCACCGAATTACAAGGTGACACTTTGAACCACTGCAGCTACCGCCCCTATTGAAGTCCTCAAACGGCCAATTGCCTCACCGATGAAAAGGGAAAGGCTACTGCTGTGATAGATGAAGGCATTCGCCCATTGATGGACAGTTTACAAAGCAGCATCCTACTCCACCAATGATGACTCGCCACACATGACTCAAAGAAGAAATACCTCGCTTAAGCATAGTCCTCAAGCTATCAGACCGAGGGTGATGACTGATCGTGAGCTACTCCTCGCCTTCATCGGAAGGTTGATCGCAATCACAAGTGGGTCAAACGTCGGTTTGGCACTCTTCTTTACAACATGACCTCAACTCACAATGCAGTGAAGAAAACCACTACTACCTTCATGAAACCTTCAAGCGCTTTGGGCTGTTCTTTCACATGTATACAATGAAGAAGAACTGAAATCAATGGGACTCAAGGAAGAATTTGACTGGTCTGCGCACCTCCTCAAAGAAATTCAAGAAGGTCAAAGTTCCTTCCTTGGTGGCTAGCTCCTATTCTTCATCTCGCGACATCGATGAAAATGAAGATTTGGAAGACATCGCTGCTGGTCCTACTTCAACGAACAACCCGACAATGTCAAGCGCCCGCCTTCAACTTGAAATTCTTCAAGAGCGTTAGTCCTCGCCGATCCTTTTGGTCATTCGATGACAAAGGGGAGAAATTTAAGTTAGTCTTCAAGCGGGTCTCGTTTTTGTCTATATACAATATTTTATTAAGTTACAACTCTCGTTCTTCCGAAACCTTTATTGATCGAGTTGTAATCTTAAACCCGATGGTGCTTTGATACTTTTGATGCATTATGCTTTTGCTCTATGCTCTGATTACAGTAGTGTTGATATGCGTTGATCCTTGTTATGCTCTGATCCTCATGAGCTCGTTGAAAATCTTCAAATCAATTTGGGATCTGATACTCATGAAGAGTTTCAAATTCCTCATACGCATTGGGCTCTGATACTCTTTATGCATTATTTTGCATGCTCTGCATATCATCAAGCACCATATTTCATCATGCATTTCAAATTCCTCATATTATATGTTAAATGCGTGTATGAATTACAAGATATAGGAGGAGATCTCCATGATTCAATTCTTCAAATGTGCATTGCCTCAAAAGCAATTTCCTCACTATGCACATCTTCGGGGGAGTTCTTCTATATCTTGCAATCAAAATCCTCATTATCGATTTACACTTCATATATTTATCCTCGTTGAAAACTTAACTCAGTATTGTCATCAATCACCAAAAGGGGAGATTGTAAGTGCATCTAGTGCCCTTAGTGATTTTGGTGTATTGAAGACTTATAGGTTAAGTAACTAATCGCTTGTAAGTGTACACAGGTCTATAAGTCTATGAGGAGTTTGATATTTACAGAGAAAGTCGACCCCTAAAAATGAATTTCTTCAACTGAAGAATTTGATATTCTGAAGACTTTGAAAGTGAAGAAATTGGTGTGATTCTGAAGACTTGGTAATCGCTTGAGGAATATGAAGAGTGAAGACTTTTGTTTTCGTAGTTTCATTTTCTCTTTCTTGAGTCATAGGAAACACCGTCTTTGTTAAAGGGGTCGAGGAAATACTAAGGAAAAATTTCCATTTGATGCTCAACTCAAAATCCTACACCTACCAATCCCTTCGAGTGAAGCTTTTGAAATCTCATACAGTTCAATCAATTTCTTCAAAGGATGAGACAAAGCTCTTCCGGTCACCGAGGAATTTGTTCGATCGAGGAGTTAGGAATTCGCCAAATGCGAATTGCCTACACATGAGGAACATGATAGCCCCGAGGAATTTGATACTCAAAATTCCGACCGCTGTCTTCTTGCTACCGCTGTCCAAAATATCTTATCCACCTAACGGTCATATCATTGAAGGGCATTTATGTCTTATCATGTCGGGCTGCTCCCTAGGCTATAAATAGCCGCCCTCTACAACCACTAGTTGGTTGGCTGCTCCGAGAGAACTTGACACTTGTCATTTGAGAGCAACCCATCCTCTGAGGACTTTGAGCGAAAATCATCAAGTGAGGAAAACCCAAAGTGAGGAAAACCCAAAACCAAACCCCAACAAACCCAAAGTGATTGAGCATCATCAAGAAATTGATCCCGCGTGGATCCGACGCTTTTACCTTTGAAGACTGTGCTTCTTCCAGACGGTTAGGCGCCACGGTCTAGAGCATCCAAGAGGAATTGTGGATTGCCGGGTGACCAAGTATGTGAAGGTTTGAAGTCACCAAGACTTACCACGAGTGATTGGACGAGGTCTGCGTGGCCTTAGTTCAAGGAGAATACGGTGAGGACTTGGTGTCCCGAGCTGCGTGCTCGGTGATGGGTGTCCGGATCTGCGTGTCCTCGAGTTTAAATACTCACCGCTCCAACCAGACGCATAACCGAGACAGCAGTTGGAACTGGTCTACCAAATCATTGTCTTCACCAACCTAATCGGTTCTATTTCCTCAACCCTTTCATTTCCTCATTATCGTGTTGAGTGTTTGTCATATCTGTGCTTGAAGACTTTGACTGAAGACTTTCTCAATTTCCTCAGTTCAATTTCTTCAGTCTGTTTGTCTTCATCTTGTGTTATCCTGTGATTACGCTTTCGGTACTCTGTGATTGTCTTCATTTCATCATGATGACTATGCTTGTAATCTGTTATGCTTACTTCTGAGTACTAATTCCGCTGCATGTATTTCTTCGCTAAGGAATTTCCTCACCGGCAAATTCCTCAGTGAAGAATTTGTAAAATTCATAAAAATCGCCTATTCACCCCCCCTCTAGTCGATATAACGCACTTTCAACGACACTAGAGCAATGACGTTGGGTCGGCATTCTCAGGCTGAGGTCCATGTACCATACAAGGATAGAAACCCTGTGCAATAGCTTCAGCCCTGTTCTTGGGTGGAAGGCTTCGAAAGAGAATATCACCCCAAGGGCTTTTGATAGCATTCTTCTCCGCGTATTCCTTGGTCACAAACTTGTACTTGAACCATTGTTCAGCCCAATATCGACGAATCCATTGGGTTCGTGTCTTGCGCTGATTGTAATTCTCTTCGGGATCTGTCTTGTAAAGCTCTGCGAGGTCATCAGGTAAATCTTTTGATGTTCCCTCATGACGCTGTCTGCCGCCCTTCCTAACTGATTTATCTGCAGCCATGAACTTCAAACAGAATGGCTTCAATACGTTCAAAGGCTTCAAAGGCTTGCGTTTGCTGGACAAACAGGAACTGGCTTCGGGAGAGTTAAGTTGATGCTGTAAGAATTCTGCAAACGAATGCGCACTATGAGAACCAAGGATTCTCCCACGGACATGTGCCTGTGATAAAGATTAGAGATGCGAGGGAAGGGGAAGAGGTCATATGCATTCTCAGATGATTTTGAAGATAAATCAGTTTGAAGACATTGACCTCATGATGCGAAGACATTCACTTATACGCTTAGAGTTGGTTCCAGATTTGTACAAATCCGTGAATAAGTACAAGTGAGGAATCTAACTAGTTGTGAAGCTTAAGTGAATATACTAGGCAGTATGAGATGCAGACAGAATAGATCTAACATTGTATAGGCAGAAACCAATTTTGGTAAGTAGGATGAATCTTTGAGGGTCAAAAAGATGGTAAAAATAGAGTTATATTTACCACTCGAAGAACTGCTAGACGGGAAGAAAAGGAGACCAAGCAGTTTAATCCACCGTGCCCTAACTTGGCGATGGAGGACACCTACGGCGGCGGCAGAGAGGACGATGTTCGCGGCCGGCGTGAGGACGGCGTCGGAGAAGTCGCGGCAGCTAAGCGCTTCGTCGCCGGCGTCGTCGAGAGCTAGCGATGGCGCTAGGGTTTTGACGAGGTGGAGAGGTGGAAGAAGGTTTTCTTTACCGCAGGGGACATGTATTTATAAGGAGGTTTGCGACACAGCGCAATTACGTAGGTGCCCCTGGCGGTTCACTTCTGAGGGGTACGTGGCAAGCATGCAACATACTCGGAGCTGTCCCACGTTCCCACGCCCGCCAGGTTTGTCGGATGGTCGTTCCGGCTTCTCCGGATTTCAACAATAAGGATGAATCATTTAAAACAGACTTAAAGTTTGTCTCTGTGTCTTCTGCTGACAAGGACGCAGAGAAGACATTCGACAGTTTCAATAGAATGCATATGATTTGGATAGAAAGAGTTTGAGATAGAAAGCATAGAGAGATTAGAGTCCGATCACATTCACTTAGTTCAAAAGATTCAACTTCGAAGACATAGCTATAAGTGAATGTTGTAGAGGACAGAACAATATATATATATATATATATATATCAGAAAGCAACCAAATCAACATAGTGAAGAAAATCATGAAGATAGGTTGAAGTTGAAGACAAATCAAATGCGAAGGTATTGGAGAAATAACGCCATGAGTGAAACACTTCAAACAGAGAAATTTGATGGTGGCGTTACCCACCGTATAGGAAGTATTAGACCCATACACGGCGCACAATTATCGTGGCGCTCCGAAGTCAAATTCCACGTTAATGTATTCACACTTAGAATGTAAGTCTTCATTGATTGAAGATATACTTTACTTCGTGTGTTGCACATCTAAATCATCAACATGCATAAGTGTTAGGATGTGTGCTTGATCACAAGACATTTGAGGATTCCAAGATATTTAGCTCACACCGTAACTTGCAAAACCTTTTCTCATCCAAGGGCTTTGTGAAGATATCTGCCAATTGCTCTTCAGTGTTGACGTGAATGATGTCAATATCTTTCTTCATGACATGATCCCTGAGAAAATGATGATGAATTTCAATGTGCTTTGTCTTCGAGTGCTGGACTGGATTGTTGGCAATCTTGATGGCGCTTTCGTTGTCGCAGAAGAGAGGCACTGGTTTCAGATTGATGCCATAGTCCTTGAGAGTTTGCTTCATCCATACAAGCCGAGCACAAAGAAGATCCAGCAAGAATGTATTCAGATTCAGCAGCTTGAGAGTGATACACGCTCGCTTCTTTGAAGACCAACAGACAAGTGATCGTCCCAGAAAGTGACATGTGCCTGATGTAGACTTGCGATCCACCTTGTAACCAGCATAATCAGCATCCGAGAATCCAACCAAATAAAATTTTGAGCCCTTTGGATACCATAATCCGAGTGTTGGGGTGTGAGCTAAGTATCAAAGAATTCGCTTCACAGCTAAGTGATGTGATTCCTTTGGTGCCGCTTGGAATCGAGCACACATGCAAACACTAAGTATAATATCTGACCTAGATGCACATAGGTAAAATAAGGAACCAATCATGGAGCGGTATACCTTTTGATTGAACTCTTTACCATTGTCGTCGGGACGCAGATGGTGTTTGGCTGGCATTGGCGTCGTGTATCCTTTGCAATCTTGCATTCCAAACTTCTTCAGACAATCTTGGAGGTATTTTTCTTGAGATATAAAGATGCCATTCCTTTGTCGATTTAATTTGAAGACCAAGTAAGAACTTGAGCTCTCCCATCATGGACATCTGATATTGTTCTTGCATCATGTATCCAAATTCATCACTATACTTCTGGTTGGTGCAGCCGAAGATAATGTCATCCACATATATTTGGCATACAAACAGTTCACCATCATATGTCTTCGTGAAGAGTGTGGGATCAAGGGATCCAGGTTTGAAGCCTTTGCTCTTTAGGAAGTCTTTGATCGTATCATACCAGGCACGAGGAGCTTGTTTGAGGCCATACAGTGCTTTATTTAGCTTGTACACCATATCAGGATGTTTTGGATCTTCAAAGCTAGGTGGTTGAGCGACATATACTTCTTCTTCAATCTTGCCGTTGAGAAATGCACTCTTCACATCCATTTGATATAGCAAGATGTTGTGGTGGTTAGCATAGGCTAGTAGTATGCGAATAGCTTCAAGCCTAGCTACAGGAGCAAATGTTTCATCGAAGTCAATTCCTTCAACTTGAGTATATCCTTGAGCCACAAGACGTGCTTTGTTTCTGACGACTTGACCATGCTCATCTTGCTTGTTTCGATATATCCATTTGGTGCCAATAATGTTATGCTTGCGAGGGTCAGGACGCTTGACAAGTTACCAAACATTGTTCAGCTTGAACTGTTGAAGTTCTTCTTGCATAGCTTGTATCCATTCTCGTTCCATAAAGGCTTCAAAGAACTTTCTTGGGTTCGATATTGACACAAAAGAAAAGTGCCCACAAAATTTGCTAGTTGTGTTGCTCTTGAGCGAGTAAGCGGACCAGTGCATTGATGCTATCGATTATCTTCTCAATCTGTACTTCATTTGCAACTCGAGGATGAACTGGACGAAGACTTTGCTCTTGCCGATCATTGTCATCATTAGGAGGATTGTCTTCAGTGAGCATTGTCTTCAAAGTTGGTTAGGTGCAGAATGATAAGTTCTTCTTCAGTCTGTGCTTCAGAAGGCATGATTTCACCAGCTCCCATCAGCTTGATAGATTCGCTGGGTGGAGCTTCGTCTAGTGTACTTGGCAGCAGCTCTCTTTGTGAACCATTGGTTTCATCAAATCGCACGTCCACGCTTCGACGATTTTGTAGTGATAGAGGTTGAAGACTCAGAGGAGTGCGAGTCCTTTCCAGAATCGAGCATGAAGCCTTCGTGAGCCTTTGGGTTCAAATTTTGACTTGTGATGGGGATCCTTGATCCAAGACTTAGCCCCAAATACTCTAAAGTAGCGACATTTGGCTTCTTGCCAAGAAGGAGCTCATAGGATGTTTTGTTCGAAGCTTATGGACATAAACACGGTTGATGACGTGACATGTCAGTATCAATAGCTTCGTGCCGTAACTTTCTTGGTGTCTTGTACTGCCGAGCATTGTTCGAGCCATCTCAATGAGGGTTCTGTTCTTGCGCCCACGATGCCATTTTGCCGAGGTATCTATGGAGTAGAGAACTCATTAGTGATTCCATGGTATGCGAGATAAAGATCAAGTCCGTGTTCTTGAATTCAAGCCATTGTCACTTCGATATGCTTGATCTTGACGCCATAATTGTTCATTGCTCGATTATGCGAAGCGTCAAGACATCTTGTACTTCAGTCTTGTAGAGAATTATGTGCACCCATGTGTATCTTGAGTAGTCATCAACAACGACGAAGCCATAGAGACAAGCAGTTGTTGTGAGGGTAGAGTAATGAGTAGGGACAAACAAATCCATGTGTAACAGGTCGAAGGGTTGAGATGTCGTCATGATTGTCTTCGAGGGGTGCTTTACCCTAGTCATCTTTCCAGCTTCGCAGGCACCACACAAATGATCCTTCTTGAACTTGAAACCTTCGATGCCAATGACATGCTTCTTCTTGGCGAGTGTGTGTAAGTTCCTCATGCCAGCATGCCCCAGCCTCCGATGCCAGAGCCAGCATTCTGAAGCTTTTGCAAGAAGACATACGGCAAGCTGTGGACCTGCTGAGAAATCTACCATGTATAGATCATCTTTCCTATACCCTTCAAAGACTAGAGACTTGTAAGATTCCATTAGTACAAGGCAACGATATTTTCCGAATATCACAATCATGTTCAAGTCACAAAGCATTGAGATGACATCAAGTTGAAACCAAGGATTCAACAAGCATCACTTTATCCATGTGTTGATCCTTTGAGATTGCAACTCTACCTAGATCCAATACCTTGCTTTTACCAATTAATAAGAATGTGATGTGACTCTTGTCTGATGGACGTAAGGTTGAGTCCATGAGAAGACTTCGATCACCAGTCATATGATTAGTGCATCCGCTGTCCATAATCCATTCTGAAGCATGAGGTGTCATACCCTACAGTACATTTAGGGGGATAGGCTTCACCAAGAGTATTGTGAAGCATAAACATTTGACGGACAAGTGGATTATTGAAGCTCAGATCAAGATTAAGACATATAGGATAAATGGCAAACGATTCAGGAACAAAATACATAGTGAGACCATTTGGGCATTTGATATTGCGTCCTACAAGATGTTTTAGGTCCCCAGCAATAGCTTCAGACGCCTTTGATTTTCGGCTGGAGACCCTTTCCTGCAAAAGAGAGTTATTTCTTCTTAACCACCCACATCTTCAGGGGTGGCTTAGAAGCAATGAGTCTAAGTGCAGCATCTGAGAACTTCGGCTTTGGAGCCCTAGCAAATAGCCTTGCAGGAGATGAATGATACTCATATGAATAAGCAGAAAAGTTCTTAGTTCTATGAACATAGCGGTTTGAAGATACACGCTCATATTCATAAATTTGAGTACGGTTTCCCTGCAAAACATTGGCGTTAGGGTGACTCAGGTGAGTCCTCTATCTGTATGAAGCCTTTGGACCATATGACGCCTTAGGTCTGGGGTTTGTCTTCTTCCTAGGTGGTATCATGATGACATTCATTGGAAGATTCTCAAGACAGCTTTTGGGAACCCAGATCTTCTTCATAGGTGGTCCATTCCTGCAGTTAGTACCAATATACCTGGCAAACACTTCACCATTCTAATTCTTGAACAGCTTATAGTTTGCATCAAAGGATTCATCAATGATAATAGGGTTAGCACAGTAAAGCCAGATAAGGTGGATGGATCCACTAAAGGTCCCTTTGCAAAGAACCCATGTGGTTTTGGGATACCGCTCAAAGCTTCCAAGAGGAACCATCAACATTCATTTTCCTCTCGAACCCAACACCCTCTTTCCTAGGGTTTCGTTCGAATCTTCTTTTGAGGACATCGCAAAGTGTCTGATGCCCTTTCAAACTTTTATACATCCCTGTTTCAAGCAATGTCTTCAACCTAGCATTTTCATCGGCAATAGCAGTGGTATCCTCCGCAGAGGGTTAGTTACCACATTAGTAGTTGAAGACAATGCAACAATAGCAGCAGCTTGAACATTCAAACAGAGGTAGTGATATCACGCCAAGACATTTTAGACATGGTGGTTCAAATCCATCCTGAGCGGAACTGATCTGTTGAGCGCGAAGTGACTCATTCTCTTTTTAAAGATCTTCATGAGTCGCTCTCAATCTCTCAAGCTCTTGCTTCCTTTGAAGATAATCATAGGAGAGCTTTTCATGAGTTGTTGAGAGCGTTTCATGACGACTTTCAAGTTCTTGGTACTTAGCATGAAGATTTTTAATGTCTTCAACTAAGGACTGTGAACGTGTCATTTCCGCGTCCAACAGGTCATCGCTTTTGTCTAACAGTTTTTGAGTATGTTCCATAGCTCTTTGTTGTTCAGTTGCAATTTTAGCAAGTGTTTTGTAGCTTGGTTTGGATTCGCAATCAGAGTCATCTTCACTTGATGTTTGAAAGTAAGCATCACATGATTTTACCTTGGCACCACCTGCCATGAAGCAGTAGGTGGGAGCAGGGTCGTCCTTGTCATCGCCTTCACGTTGGTGTGGAAGTCATTGTCTTGATGTTGAAGATGGACTTGGTAACATAGGCTATGGCTAAAGCCGACTTGCAACGCCAGGTCGACTCCTCTTGAGACTCCACCTCCACCTCCTCGTATGCACTCCTCCTCTGAATCCATTTCCTTGCCAACAAAAGCACGAGCCTTGCCAGATGAGCTCTTCTTATGAGATGAAGACTTAGATGAGGACTTGGAAGAAGACTTTGAAGATTTCTTCTTCTTCTTGTCATCAGAATCATATTCCTTACTCTTCTTCTTCTTCTTCTCATTGTCCCACTGTGGACACTCAGAGATATAGTGTCCAGTTTTCTTGCACTTGTGACATGTTCTCTTCTTGTAGTCATGAGTGGAAGCTTCATCATTTCTTGAGCTGGATCCTGAAGACTTTCTGAAGCCTTTATTCCTAGTGAACTTCTGGAACTTCTTCACAAGCATAGAAAGTTCCTTTCCAATGTCTTCAGGATCATCAAAACCGCAATGATTCTTCTTCGATGAGGAAACAACTTTTTCCTTCAAAGCGCGAGTTCGCCATAGTTGGGACCATAGATATCTCTTTTCTCGAAAAGTGGAACTCATGTGTGTTGAGCCTCTCAAGTATATCGACGGATCGAGTGTCTTGAAGTCGTATGCTTCTTGTATCATGACGGCAAGGGTGTCAAAAGAGCTGTCAAGTGATCTCAGAGTGTCTTGACGATTTCATGCTTGGTGATCTCGGTGGCGCCGAGAGCATGAAGCTCATTTGTGATGTCGGTGAGGCGATCAAACGTGAGCTGGACATTTTCATTATCGCTTTCTTGAAGCGGTTGAAGAGGTTGCGAAGAACACCGATCCTTTGATCTCTCCGGGTTGAGACGCTTCGTTGACCTTGGATAGCCAGTCCCGCACTAGCTTCGACGCTTCGAGCACTCACACGGCCATACTGTCCTTTGGTTAGATGACCACAGATGATGTTCTTTGCAGTAGAGTCCAGTTGAATGAACTTCTTGACATCAGCAGGGGTGACACCTTCACCAGTTTTGGGAACGCCGTTCTTGACGACATACCAGATGTCGACATCAATGGCTTCAAGATGCATGCGCATCTTATTCTTCCAGTACGGATAGTCAGTTCCATCGAACACGGGGCAAGCAGCGGAGACTTACATTATCCCTGCAGTCGACATAGCTAAAACTCCAGGTGGTTAAACCAAATCACACAGAACAAGGGAGTACCTTGCTCTGATACCAATTGAAAGTGCTAGTTATCGACTAGAGGGGGGTGAATAGGCGATTTTAGGATAGTCTTCAAAACACGGATGTTTCGAAGACAAACAATAGAAATGACCTAATTGATATGCAGCGGAAGATAAACTACAACAAGCAAACCATAGTCAAGTATGCAATAACGTGAAAGTACAAGACTAATAGCAGCTTGGTAGTAGGATCAAGATGGAAGATAGTGAGAAGCCAATCAACAAAAGTAGTCAAGCAATGAAGTCAAACAGGTATGACAAATAGGCAATGACTTCACGAAGACAAACTCTAAGTAAGGAGAGGAGAAGATAGAACCACCACTTGTTGAAGACACAAGATTTGTTGGACCAGTTCCAGCTTGTTGTGAAAACTGTACATCCGGTTAGGGAGGCTGAGATTCAACTCAAGACCGCGTCTTCACCTTATTCCCTTGAGCTAAGGACACACAGTCCTCGCCCAATCACTCTAGTAAGTCTTCAAGGTAGACTTCCAACCTTCACAGACAGCATTCACCGCAATCCACAATGACTCTTGGATGCTCGTAACGCGACGCCTAACCTGCTTTGGAGGATTCACAGTCCTCAAGTGTAATAAGTCTTCAGAGTCACATGACATGTAAAGACTTCAAGTGATGCCTAACACTCTTTGGCTCGGGTGTTTGGGCTTTTTCCTCGCAAGGATTTCTCTCTCAAAGGCTTCGAGGTGGGTTGCTCTCAAACGACAAAATCCGTGCACTAACTCTGAGCAGCCACCAATTTATGGTGTAGGGGTGGGCTATTTATAGCCACTAGGCAACCCGACCTGATATGTCCGAAATGACCACAGGTCACTAAGGAACCGACACGTGTTCCAACGGTCGATTTCAAACACACACGGCAACTTTACTTGGGCTACAAGCAAAGCTGACTCATCCACTCGGATAAGTTTTGCTCTCATTGTCTTCGCCGAAAACATAGGATTTGGGTTGAGCATCACTTGACCATTCGACTTTGATCACTTGGACCCCACTTAACAATGACGGTGGTTCCTATGACTCAACAAAGAAGAAAAGGAAACAACGAAACGACACGATCTTCAAGGCCCATAGTCTTCACTCAATGTCTTCTCATGTCATAGTCTTCAATGTGAATATCTTCACATGCCACCATTGTCGCCAATGTCTTCATAGATTTTAGGGTCATCTCCGTAGGTAAACCGAATCAATGGGGGACACTACCTGCGTTATCCTACAATTCTCACAAACGCATTAGTCCCTCAACCACATATGTCGTCAATACTCCAAAACCAACTAGGGGTGGCACTAGATGCACTTACAGTATCAACAACCACCGGTGGATGAGAACCTCGCCATTTTGTCGGGGAAGCTGATCTAACCCACGAACACCTATGGGACCGGCGGACCGAGCCCCTTTCGGTTCGGCAGGGGCGAGGTCGCCGAAGAGCGATCGAGGCGGCACACGAGCAGTTTACCCAGCTTCGGAGCTCTCCGGAGAGATAATACTCCTACTGCTGCATGTCTGATTGTATTGTGTTCTTGCTAGGGAGCGCTGGGTGCTACAGTATACGCCACCTGCTAACGAGACCTAGCGTGGGTGCTTTCTGGTTTCGAACCGTTCGAACCCCCCACCCTCTACATTGCGCATGGGCCTCCTTTTATATGCTCAAGGGGTCTCCGACGGTGGCAACATAGACAAGGGTAAAATGGAAAAGAGTGCGGTTGGTACAGCTACTTGTATAGTGTATCATACCTAACCCCGACGGCAGGGGACAAAGGCATTAAATGCCCGCTCACGCCGCCCAAACAAAGGCAAACAAGGACCGTCGGGGCACCACCGCTGCCACGATGGCAGTCTTGTCGGCGCCGCTTGCCCCACGCTCACCGGCCGCCAGAGTCTTGCCACGCTACCGAAAGGTCCCATGGAGACGTTGGTGGATGCGCTGGAGCGCAGGAAAAGAGTGGTAGTCGCCATGCAAGCGCCTTTGCCGCGGTCGTTGTCTTGTCGCGTCCGGAAGCTTGTCGCCATCAGGGCCTTCCCGCAAGCTCCTCTTGCCGGGCCTTGTCTCCTATGTGCCTTGGTTGGCCTTCCCGCAAGCTCCTCTTGCCGGGTCTTGTCTCCTTGGCTAAAATACTTTGTTCTTGAATGGCTTCAAAGGAACCACGGAGGACCTTGGCGGTCACCTGGCAAGCCTTGCCGCGGGATGCTGCAACTGCCCGTGCTCAAGTTCGGGATACTAGGGTACCCCTACTCTAGTACACCGACACATTTGGTCCGCCTCACTATAGTGAGCAGGAAAACGGTTCTCTTCATCCCCCGCTCTCGGTGATGATATTTTCAACAATGTGTCCGACAGATTGGACCTCTATTAGGCCTTGTTAATGTCATTGCATAAAGGATTGCCACCTGGAACCGCCGGCACCTTAAAAAGGCAAAAGTGATTGTCATGATTAAGAAGACAAGAGAAGACCACGTCAATGCTAGCTACGAGGAGCCACCTTCACCCCATCGCCTCATCAGGTGAGAAGTTGTTGAATATTCTTCAGGCTCAACCCAGATTGTTTCATCGAACAAGAGACGTAGCAACTCCTGAGGAAAACTTAGAAGACTGCACGAGGCACAAGGCACGACTACTGAGTCCGAGAACCCCTAGGGTAGGATGTGACGTTTACCCCCTATGCGCAGGCGAGTCCGTATGATGGTTCGAATAGAACCATGATTGTGTGTTGCTTGTTTTTATTGTTTGTGTTTTGATACAAGTCACACTTTTGCCCTAGGCAACAAGTACGAGGCTATACCACCTTCCCTGTTTTCTTTTGTTTGGCCCTTTTTGCACCTGTTTGTTTGCACTGGCACTATAGAACCCCCTTTTTGGCATCCCCCTCCTCTATGCTATTTTCCCTCGACTGAAGACCAGCAAGACAAGATATACCAAGGATTCTACCTCGGCAACCAACTAGCAATGAAGACTTTTTCCTACCGCCTCCTCGACCAGGTCCAACCCTGTAGAGTTAAGTTTAATCCTCCAGATTAGAAACCCATCCCTAGACCCTTCAAGACTTCACGAGATACCCCAGCTCGAGTCCTTAACCATGTGCTTAACCCACAGAAATTGCAAGCGGACCAGTTAAGCCTCTGTAACCTTGCACATCACTGGGTTCATTATGGAACCAGTGGACATAGTGAACGAGCACATTGTCATCCTAAGATAGCACCAAAACTAACGATGCCATAGGAGGAACCAAATTGAGGATATAGGAATAGAGGACAGATGACTTGATGAGTTTATATTAAAGACCTTGAGGAATTATCTGAGACTCTTCGGTGGATCATAAGGCTTTCATGTTGGTAGATGAACTTGGTGGGATCAGTTAATAGAGTAGCATGACTCTCATTGCCCCTGAATAAATTGGACAATTATGATTGTAAGCTAAAATTCTTGGAAGTATAAGGATTTGACTTAGCCAGGGGATATTGATAGGAGACAGTTTATATTGCGTAAATGACTTGGGGGGAACATGTAGGAATTCTCGTTGGACATGAGATTTGAATTTAAGTAGGTGATCCTAGTTGAGTATAGATGTTGAGTAAGTCTACATGGTTCGGAGTAAATTGGATTTAGAACGATGATCTCGATCATGATACCATGTTTCTCGGTGGACAATAAACTAGGAGATTGGATTAATTGTCGTGGTTTACTTAGGGATCTGTATGAGCTTGACCTTGGAGTTTACTTGACCATGACAATGGAAATTGGTGGACTGACTATAGTAAAGATTTCTCTTTCATGTATTTAAGGATTATCGGACAGTAGAAGATGGTGTGGAACACCATAGACATTGGATTTATAGGACTAGTGGATTATGTACTGCTTAATGGAAGTTAACGGGTTGTTGGAATTGATTCATAGGAAGGAAACAAGATTTTGGAGTGGCATACGACGTGTTTCCTTAGGATAGAGATGCACTAACATGGACCTTGGAAGAATAGGATGAGCACCTGGATTGTCATGTTTTATTCCATCTTGGAAGCTTGTATGCTCTACCCATGGATTTTTAGGGGTAGCCATACATATGAGTTTGGGGATCGTAGACATATATGATTTTGCTAGACCTCCTCTCAGGAGTCATGATGATATGAATAGCATGAGTGATGATTGGAGTTGACCTATAGGAGATGATGCTATCGGTGATATGATGTGATTTGTTTAAAGGACTAGATAGAACAATTGGCATCTCAGAAACTGTGCTCAAGGATAAGATGATAAACGTTCACTCGCACCCTAGAATCCTTGAAACCCTTAAGCCCTACCAAGCCACAACATGGTTGGATCATGACCATGGGATTTTAACCTAGGACGAGAAGAATTTGGCCAATACTCAACCGTGACCACCACCAATGCCTCAACCCACTTTATGTACCCCATAAACAAGTCTTCATGGAGTACTTGGACAAGTTGGTTGTCATCTTTATTTGGTGACCTACTTGCCTATCCGAAGACGAAAGAAGTCGTTAAGCTGGTTAGGGGACATTTGAAGACCGCCATGTCAAGGAGGAAGAACTATACCAACCATCATCGTCAAGAAGTAAACATCCGCGTCGAAGACCAGGTGTATCTGCAAGCCACTCCTCTCAAAGGAACCAAGCATTTCCATGACAAGGAAACCCACACCAAGATTCATCGGCCCTCTTCGAGATCACTCCAAGATTTAACAACCCCCTCCGAGATCGCCATGAGATGAAGATAAGACAGTTACCAAATGGAGTTACCACCTGAGTTACCCACTGTCCACAACGTTTTCCATGCGACACAACTATGAAAGTGTTTTCAACTTCCTAACTAGCCCGACATCTACAAGGACATCGATCACCAAGCCACCGACCTCCAGCCCGATCTAACCTACTGCAAGAAACCCATTAGCACCCTGGATCAAGCAGAACACTATACACGAAGCCACACCATCGAGTACTCTAAGGTTCAATGGAGCACCACACGGAAGCAGAAGCATCATGAGGACATGAAGACTACCCCAGATTTAAGTTTTGTATTCCTTCCCGCGCCTAGTTTGGGAATCTCGGGGACGAGATTCTTGTAAGGGGGGGTAGGTTTGTCACACCCTGATTTTCATGCCACAACACCTAAGTTAATAAATCATGATAAATTTTGGTTTGACAAAAACTTTTGAGTGTTTGGTCTTTGCTTGATTTGATTTTTGTCTACTGTTTGCAAGTGCTCTAAAAATCAAATAAATCCTCCAACTCTTATACTCCTTCTCCTTGATCCAAAACCTTGCCCAATGATCATGCCATGTGTGTAGGACATAAAAATAATTTCTTGCAAAAATTTTTGTCCAAAAAGTATTTTCTAAATTAGGTTTTCCAAAAACCCCTAAATTGAGACTTTAACTACAAGTACTTAATTAAGGGTGTGAAAAATCTTACAAAAGGTATATTTGAAACCTATTAGGCATAGGACTCCCATAAACCACAAAAATATAATTTTAAAAGTTATTTTCCTATATTATTTAAAGGCTTTTTCTTAAGGCCAGAAATGGTCTTTAATAGGTTAAAATTATTTTAAAGCTTCACAAATATTTGAGAAAAATCGAGGAAACTCAGTGGACATATATTTTCCATATATAAGAGTTTCAACACATGGTCATGTTCAAATTAAAGCCCCTCAAAAACCCTTTCTGGATATTTCAAGCTTTTGAAATACTTACAAAGGAAATATTCCCCAACAATTCCAAGAAAATTCTAGCATGTCACATATGACATGTTTGATGATCTTGCCACGTCTCATGTCATGGAGAATAGTATAACCCCATGAAATCCTCTCAAAACCACTCCTATCCTTTTTCAAGTTTGAACAACTTTGCACTGTCAAACATGTCCAAATGCTCTCAAACTTGGTGCACATGCTCAAATGGTGTAATAATGCATCTAGACCAAATGGCACAAGTTGGAGAGAATGTTATATTGATCAAAGTGCCCCAAAACCCTCTTTGTCGAGAACCAAATTTGAACAACTTTACATTGGCAACTTTCTCCTTTTGATCTCAACTTTTGTGGACATGTTCAGAACCTCAAACGATGACACTACACTAAGTGGTGCATCAAGGAGAATAGATTTGCATAACTAAATCTTGGAAAGTCCATTTCTGTTGATTTCTAGGGTTTACAAAAGTTGCATTGGCAACTTTGCCCAAATGAGCTCAAACTTGGTGGAACACCCTATTTCTATGTGCCATTTCATCCTGTTAAGTTTCATGTCAAGTGAAATTTAATTTCTTGCCCAAACCACCATCAAACACCTTCTTACAGAAACTCAAAATCCATGTTTAGGCCCCTTCCACTAATCTCCATGAGCTGAACTTTTTCCCACGGCCTCCCTTGATCCTCCTCTAACTCCTACATGCTATGCTGCCCAAGGAGCAATGATTAAGGGGGGCAGAGACCCATTTTTCTTCTCTGGACAGCCACTTTTCCCTTCCTTTCTCATCTCTCTCCCACTCCTGGCAAGTTACAGTGCATCCAAAGCCTCCCTCCCTCTTGTTTACTCTTCCTGCAGACGCCAGACACAAGTGGACGGGCGGGTGCGCGCGAAAAGCCGCGAACGCCGGCCATTTGCATGCTCTAGAGCGCGAGGCAGAGCAGGCGACCGTTGACGCCGCGTCCCCCTACCACCTCGAGCCTCCCCATTGTGCCAGTCGAGGTGCCTTGACGTCCGCAACACGCCACCACCCTGTCCCCCTCCTTCCCCCTCTCTCTCACCCCTTGAGGCGCGCGCTAGACACCGCCCAGCTCGTCCAATGCATGCGCCCATGCCAGGGACCCCCTCGAGCTCGCCCTGCTCCTCCTCTCTTTTCCTCGTGCCCTACTCAATGCTCACGAACGCCGCAGACAGCCCCGAGCTTCCTCCCGTGGCCACCACAGCCTTTTTCGCGGGTGCCCGTAGGCCACGTCCATGGTGAGCTATGGCCTCACCATTTAAGGGCTCCCAAGGCCTCCCTCTGGATCCCCTTCGCCCTCTCTCACTCCCAGTGACCCCCAGACCAAGCCAACACTCTCCCCGTGCCCTTCATCCACCACCATGGCCGCAGCCTTGCCGTCGGCCTCGGCTTAAATTCGCACAACCCGAGCCCCTCCTCTCCACCTCGTCGTCTCATAACATTGCCGCCCCAATCATTCATATCTCCCCCGCTCCACTTCTTCCTCTCCGCAGCTGCAGCGCCATGCCCCAATATTGCCGCCGCCTCCATCCGCCGAGGGTGATGCACCGCCCGCATCTGACCGCCCCAGCAGTCCTGGCGCACCTTGGCGGGTGCGCCACGCTCTCCTGAACCCGCCGGTGTGCCGGGCATCACCGGAGGTGGCCTGTGCGGCCGGACCCACGCCCGCAAGCGTTCAGCCCTGCCTCCCCTACCTTGCCTCTGTTCGAGCGGGAGGTGGGGGACGAACCTGACATGTGGGCCCCGCGCGTCAGCGGCGCAGTGGGGCGGGCCCATGAGTTAAGTGGACACGGTTTCTTTGTGGGCCGTTTCCCTGCAGCGAAAGCGTAACATGTGAGGGCGCTTTCGGCGTGGCCCTTCCTGCGCAGCTGAGCCACTAGGCCGGCCCAGTGGCTATCCCTCGCCCGATGCGTGTTTTAGGTATAAGCCTAAATATTTTCTTTTTCTTTTTCTGTAGACTTGTAAAATCCATAAACAATTCAAATTAGCTCCAAATTTTATAATTCAATTTTCTAGTAGTTCCTAAATTCATGATCTATCACATGGTGCTATTTGCACATTTTTCAGAAACATTTTCTTCACAAATGTTTATGAAATCCCACTTTTCCATTTCTGTGATAAACTTTATAAAATCACAGGGTTCCCATTTTTGATCCAAATTCAATGATTCAAATTCCTAGATACCTATATGTTCCTAACTTAGTTTTTGAACATTTCCCAATTCTTTCGGTACCACATCAAATATTGGTCTATTTATCCATGTATAGCCAACTTTGCAATTCCCTAGGAATTTCATTTGGACTCCAAATCCAGTGAAACCAATTTATAAATACTTCTAAAATCAAGCCTTGTTTAATGGGTACCTTTACGCATTTTTATAAAAAGGCATTCTATAGACAACTTGCAGATCCATTAAATCCCTTATATCCTTCATATTGAAATGTTCCAAAATATCCACTTACCCAATTCCATTGAAATCACTTTGGTCATTCCTAAGATGACCAGAGGTATCCTAGAAAAGTCAACTTCATATTTTTTAGAGCACATTTATTCTTGCCTTGTTGTGTTGCTTATTGTGATTGTTTCCAATGTTAGTTGACGAAGGAGACGAAGTACTTGGAGAAGGACCAGAAGATTTCAAGACTCTGATGAACCAGGCAAGCAGCCCATTGACCATGATGAACCATTTGACATCATAATAGCATTTTCGTTGCTTCACTGAGTGCATGATATATCTTGAATGGCAACCTTGCTAGGCTTTCCTCCGTTGCATATTCCATTGATACTTGCATTGTTCATGACTCTACCCTTGCTTAGAGTTGTGTTGGTGGGTTGTAGAAATATGCTATAGTAAATGGCTACGCAAAGTCGGTCAGGGTTATGCATGGAAAGAAACAAGTGTGGTTTGACATACTTGCAAACAGCCCAGTGCGTGCCACTCATGCCCTTGGGAGATGATGATGAACTAGGTCACTACTTGGTAGAGAAGTAGTGTACCGAGGCTTGATAAAAGTGTTGTTTATAGAGATGGATTATATTTAAGATTTGTCGTCCGTCCCAACCAAACATGCGCGACCACTCTACCCTTATATGGGAAAGGGCACTATTGATTACCTAGGCCGATACTAGCTTGGAGCCCGCATTACTAATGACGGGAGAGTCGTTGTTGCGCTCTCTTGGGACGGGGTCGTGCCAGGTAGGGCGGCCATGACTGTTTTTACAGGGCACTGGACACACCGTTGGTACCCCGTGCTTGTGGTATGTGATGAATATGGGAGCGTGGCTCCACAAACTTTAAGATGTGAAATGTTGGGCGCGTGGGCTGCTACCTATCGAGTGGACTCTATGTTAGTGTCGTCTAGGGAAAGATAGTGATCGGGTGCTTACCCCGGGTACTTGAGGTACCGCGGGTAGTGGATGACACGGAAGTTCCCCGGATCTTGTGGGTAAAGTGTGCAACCTCTGCAGAGTGTAAAACTATTCGAATAGCCGTGTCCATGGTCAAGGACAGTTGGGTGGTGCTGCTTAGACTATGTCCATATGTTTCTGGAAAACAACACGGTTTGGTAAATCTGTTGACGTGATTCGTGAGGAAGTCACGATGAGCTTGAGCATGAGTTTTTCATAACTCTTTCTCGATGTGGATGACTGTAACCTCCTGATACTTGTTGCAGACGCATTCATATCCTTGATAAATGTTGATTATACTTGCATGAGAAAAACTAGCTTTCGACAAAACTGCCAATTTAGCAGTAGAATCTTGCATAATTATTCTGTTATCACTCTTGGGTTGCTTGCGAGTACATTCAAAGTACTCATTGCCTTGCCACTGGTTATTTTATTGGCCAGGCGTGAAAGAACAGGATATTATGAATAATATTTCGGTGACAAACGTGCGAGCTAGGATGCTTCCCAGTCAGAATGCCTGTAGGGTTAAGGCAGATGGCATGGGTCCAAGTTATCGATGAAGATTTCCGCTGCGAAGTTATACTCAAGACTTGACCATAATGGTCCTACTTGTGTAATACGGTATGTATGGATGTAAGACTCCTGTTATTCAGTTTCTGTGTGTTCAGTGAGCATTGATATCTGGGATCACTGTACACGTGCATTCGGTGATCATGACTTACGAGTCGGGGTCCCCACAGAGCTGGTATCAGAGCCATCCTGACTGTAGGAAGCCTTAGTTAGCATGGTCGTTAGTTAGGGTTAAAACTATTTCCAAAACTTTTACCAGTTTTCAAAAACTATCTATACTTCTCTTCCCTTCTCAATTTTTTTCGAAAACTAAGGTATACTTTCCTTATTGATCTCTTTGCCTTCAAAACTTATGGTCACTAGAACCCTTATGCCCCTGACCACTAGATTCCTTGAAATCCTCGTTGATAATCTAGAAGGAGGATGCCTTGTCAGACATTCACCCACATCTTCCGAACACAAGATTGGTGACACCACAACAAGACGATACCAACAGAAGATACATCCTCAAGAAATGAGGACATGAATACCCAGAATATGGTGACACCCTTGACACTGCCCCAAGATGATGCGACCTTAGCCTGCAACGATCAGGGAATAGGATATGCGAGATCATGATATACATCGCTAAATAGAGTAACCCTGCCACTACCGTTGTTGTATCGGCAACCACCGGTTAATGAGAACCTCGCCATTTGGTCTGCCTCACTATAGTGAGCAGGAAAACGGTTCTCCTCATCCCCCGCTCTCGGTGACGATATTTTCAACAATGTGTCTGATATATTGGACCACTATTATGCCTTGTTAATGTCATTGCATAAAGGATTGCCACCTGGAACCGCCGACATCTTAAAAAGGCAAAAGTGACCGTCATGATTAAGAAGACAAGAGAAGACCACGTCAATGCCAGCTACGAGGAGCCACCTTCACCCCATCGCCTCATCAGGTGAGAAGTTGTTGAATATTCTTCAGGCTCAACCCAGATTGTTTCATCGAAAAAGAGACGTAGCAACTCCTGAGGAAAACTCAGAAGACTGCACGAGGCACAAGGCACGACTACTGAGTCCGAGAACCCCTAGGGTAGGATGAGTCGTGTACCCCTTATGCGCAGTCGAGTCCGTTTGATGGTTCGAATAGAACCATGATTGTGTGTTGCTTGGTTTTATTGTTTGTGTTTTGATACAAGTCATACTTTTGCCCTAGGCAACAAGTACGCGGCTATACCACCTTCCCTGTTTTCTTTTGTTTGGCCCTCTTTGCACCTGTTTGTTTGCACTGGCACTATAGAACCCCCTTTTTGGCATCCCCTCCTCTATGCTATTTTCCCTCGACTGAAGACCGGCAAGACAAGATATACCAAGGATTCTACCTCGGCAACCAACTAGCAATGAAGACTTTTTGCTACCGCCTCCTCGACCAGGTGCAACCCTGTAGAGTTAAGTTTAACCCTCCAGATTAGAAACCCAACCCTAGACCCTTCGAGACTTCACGAGATACCCCAGCTCGAGTCCTTAACCATGTTCTTAACCCACAGAAATTGCAAGCGGACCAGTTAAGCCTCTGTAACCTTGCACATCACTGGGTTCATTATGGAACCAGTGGACATAGTGAACGAGCACATTGTCATCCTAAGATAGCACCAAAACTGACGTTGCCATAGGAGGAACCAAATTGAGGATATAGGAATAGAGGACAGATGACTTGATGAGTTTATATTAAAGACCTTGAGGAATTATCTGAGACTCTTCGGTGGATCATAAGGCTTTCATGTTGGTAGATGAACTTGGTGGGATCAGTTAATAGAGTAGCATGACTCTCATTGCCCCTGAGTAAATTGGACAATTATGATTGTAAGCTAAAATTATCGGAAGTATAAGGATTTGACTTAGCCAGGGGATATTGATAGGAGACAATTGATATTGCGTAAATGACTTTGGGGAAACATGTAGGAATTCTCGTTGGACATGAGATTTGAATCTAAGTAGGTGATCCTAGTTGAGTATAGATGTTGAGTAAGTCTACATGGTTCAGAGTAAATTGGATTTAGATCGATGATCTCGATCGTGATACCATGTTTCTCGGTGGACAATAAACTAGGAGATTGGATTAATTGTCGGGGTTTACTTAGGGATCTGTATGAGCTTGACCTTGGAGTTTACTTGACCATGACAATGGAAATTGGTGGACTGACTATAGTAAAGATAGCTCTTTCAAGTATTTGGTGATTATAGGACAATAGAAGATGGTGTGGAACACCACAGACATTGCATTTGTAGGACTAGTGGATTATGTACTGGTTAATGGAAGTTAACGGGTTGTTGGAGTTGATTCATAGGAAGGAAACAAGATTTTGGAGTGACATACGACGTGTTTCCTTAGGATAGAGATGCACTAACATGGACCTTGGAAGAATAGGATGAGCACCTGGATTGTCATGTTTTATTCCATCTTGGAAGCTTGTATGCTCTACCCATGGATTTTTAGGGGTAGCCATACATATGAGTTTGGGGATCGTAGACATATATGATTTTGCTAGACCTCCTCTCAAGAGTCATGATGATATGAATATCATAAGTGATGATTGGAGTTGACCTCTAGGAGATGATGCTATCGGTGATATGATGTGATTTGTTTAAAGGACTAGATAGAACAATTGGCATCTCATAAACTATGCTCAAGGATAAGATGATAAACGTTCACTCGCACCCTAGAATCCTTGAAACCCTTAAGCCCTACCAAGCCACAACATGGTTGGATCATGACCATGGGCTTTTGACCTAGGACAAGAAGAATTTGGCCAATACTCAACTATGACCACCACCAATGCCTCAACCCACTTTATGTACCCCATAAACAAGTCTTCATGGAGTACTTGGACAAGTTGGTTGTCATCTTTATTTGGTGACCTACTTGCCTATCCGAAGGAGAAAGAAGTTGTGAAGCTGGTTAGGGGACATTTGAAGACCTCCATGTCAAGGAGGAAGAACTATACCAACCATCATCGTCAAGAAGTAAACATCTGCGTCGAAGACCAGGTGTATCTGCAAGCCACTCCTCTCTAAGGAACCAAGCATTTCCATGGCAAGGAAACCCACACCAAGATTCATCGGCTGTGACACCCTGAATGTAACCTTCCATATTTGTAACTCCAACTCTTGCCATTTTCGGCATTGTGATATGACATTCCCTCCGTGGTTGGGTTTTTCTTCATTTTGCATTTTGTCCATGTCATGCATTTTTATCATGTCATCATGTGCATCGCATTTGCATACGTGTTCGTCTCATGATTCCGAGCATTTTTCCCGTTGTCCGTTTTGCAATCCGGCACTCCTATCTCCCCCGGCGGCCCCTTTTACGTTTTTCCATGAGCGGGTACTAAACCTTCTCGGAATGGACCGAGTTTGTCAAGTGGCCTTGGTATACCGCCGGTAGACCACCGGTCAAGTTTCGGGTCATTTGGAGCTCGTTTGGTACTCCAACGGTTAACCGCACTCTCGCAAAGGCCTCTTTTAAGTTGCAGCCCAACACCCTTTCAAAATTGTCCAATAACCCATCTAAGTCACTTCCATGCTCTCCATCGTTCGATCACGATCGTGTGGGCGAAAACTACACCTCATTTGGACTCTCCTAGCTCCCTCTAAGCCTATTTAAGCAACCCCCCCATTCCAAATCCGGGTCTAACCCTAGCCTTCCCCTACCTCGCGCCGGGCGAAACCCCGCGCCGTCCGGACATCATCCACACACCACGCCGCACGCCGCCCGTGAACCAGAAGCGCGCCACGTGGCGCCCATCCATGCACACGCCCGCCCGCTGAGCCATGCAGCCGGCCCATGACCCGTGCTGCCAAGGCCTCCCCCTCCCCGCTGCTCACTGACCTCCTCCTCCGCCGCCTCTGCCCGGCCCCGCCCGCCCGCCGCCGCCCTCACCGCCGCCGCTGCCCCCGCGCTCGCCGCCGGCGCCGTCGCCGTCTCCGGCCACCATCATGCCCACCCCCGGCCGTCTCCTCCGCGCCCGGCCTCACGGCCGGATCCGGCCGCCCCCCTCGGGCCCCGTCCCGCCCCGCCATATGGCGAGCCGCCGCGAGCTCCTCGATCCGATCGGGCGGATCCCGATCCGGATCCCTGCTGACTTTTTCTCCCTCAAATTCATCTAAGTATTTTGTTACGTGATTATTTTGTGGCATTTTCGACGATCATAACTTTGCATCTGTAGCTCCATTTTGCGTGTAATATGTCAAAATGTTCAATCAAGAGTAGATCATTTCATCTCATCGCATCATTTTCATTTGAGCTCATCTTGATGCCCAAATGCTGTTAGAAGAGGGCTATGTGATGTTAGTTTCGCTTCTTAATGTAACTTGCACTTTTGTTATTTTGCTATGATTGATGTGTGCACCCTATGAATTTGAGTCCTACATGTGTTTTGTAATATGCCATGCCATCTTTCCAGGGTGTATGCCATGTATTTTTGTGATCTATGTGGTGACTAGCACAAGCATGCAAAGTAGGTGTCCTGATGTTGCTGTTTTCACTGCTTTTCTTGATATTTTGATGCCATGTTAACTTGATGCTACCGAGAGATCTATGCATATTTTGAGATACTTCAGTAAGGATGTTTTGTTCTACATGTCTTGCTCTATCCATCCGTGCCTTTGTTTGCAATTATGGAGTGCCATAGCTTGAGTCAATCGAGCTCTACTTTTGCTATCAAATGTTTCCTGGCAGATTGTTTACATGTTATTCAATTTTGCCAAGGTTGTTGTGGTTGATCCATGTATGCTATGATGTTGTTCTTGCCATATATGTCTTCAAGGCCGTGTCTTCTTGATGTATGTATGCTTAGTTTATCATGAAAGGCTGTGTAGTGAGTGCATCGAGCTCTTAAACATGCCTACTTGTTATCAGTTTTTGACATGCCATGTTGTGAATCATAACTAAAACTTGCGATATTGACATGGGTGTTACTATATTTTCGATCCTTTTTGGCTTATGGTCAGTAAGGGACTTTTGTTCTATGCTTTGAGTAGATTCATGCCATGCCTTGTTTTGCTATTATAAGTTCCTGTAGCATGTAGTTTTCTTGCTCAAACATTGCTACCGATGCTGGTTTTGCCATGTCCACTGATATTTTGAGCACTTTTGCCATGCTTGTTTGAATCTGTTATGATGTGATTTAGCCGTAGCTCAGTGCTCATCTTTTGTCAAGCATCTTGAGTAGGTCACTGCCATATACTTTGTTGGTACGTTTGGGTGCAGTAGCTTAATTTCTTGTTGCTTGCTAAGTGGTATCATCTTTGTTAATGGCGATTTGTGCCATTCTTGTTTTGCTTGTCATTTCCAAACCGTGCATCCGATTCGGTGATCTTTATATCGATTTCAACCGAAATCATCTCATCTTTCCAGCGGCATACTTGGTTTGCCAAGTTGATGCCTGGTTCATCATTTTCCTTCCGAGCTTTATACGCATTGCATATCACATCTCGCATATCATGTCATGTTTTGCATCATGTTGATTGTGCATTGCACCGTGATTTATTGTGGTTCCTTTGTTTGTGTTCTTGCTTTGGGTAGAGCCGGGAGACGAGTACGTGAACGAGGAACTTGTTGAGAACGCTTACGAGGATCAAGCTTTCGACAACTCTGAGAACATTGCAGGCAAGATGACCATACCCTCGAAATCACTTCTATCTTTGCTATGCTAGTTGCTCGCTCTTTTGCTATGCCTATGCTGCGATGCCTATCACTTGCTTATCATGCCACCCATGTTGCCATGTGTCAGCCCCTAACCATCCTTTCCTAGCAAACCGTTGATTGGCTATGTTACCGCTTTGCTCAGCCCCTCTTATAGCGTTGCTAGTTGCAGGTGAAGATGAAGTTTGTTCCTTGTTGGAACATGGAGATGTTGTTCCTTGTTGGAACATGTTTACTTGTTGGGGATATCACAATATATATCTGCTATAATTAATGCATCTATATACTTGGTAAAGGGTGGAAGGCTCGGCCTTATGCAGTGTTTTGTTCCACTTTGCCACCCTAGTTTCCGTCATACCGGTGTTATGTTCCTTGATTTCGCGTTCCTTACACGGTTGGGTGATTTATGGGACCCCCTTGACAGTTCGCTTTGAATAAGACTCCTCCAAAGAAGGCCCAATTTTGATTTTACCATTTGCCACCTAAGCCTTTTTCCCCGGGTTTTCGCGAGCCCGAGGGTCATCTTATTTTAAACCCCGGACCAAAGCTCCTTGAGTCTTGGCCCAACTGGCGATGTCCGGCGCCCCTGGGCAATCCAGGTCTATACCAACCCGACGTCTTGCCCATCCGGTGTGCCACGAGAACGAGATATGTGCAGCTCCTATCGGGATTTGTCGGCACATTCGGGTGGCTTTGCTGGTCTTGTTTTATTGCTATCGAAATGTCTTGTAGTCCGGGATTCGAGGTTGATCGGGTCTTCCGGTAGAAGGAATATCCTTCATTGACCGTGAGAGCTTATAATGGGCTAAGTTGGGACACCCTGCAGGTATTATCTTTCAAAGCCGTGCCCGGTTTATGAGGCAGATGGGAATTTGTTAATGTCGGTTGTAGAAAACCCGAAGTTGACCTCAAATAAAATACACATCAACCGCGTATGTAACCGTGATGGTCTCTTCTCGGTGGAGTCCGGGAAGTGAACACGGTGTTGGAGTTATGTTTGACGTAAGTAGTTCAGGATCACTTCTTGATCACTACTAGCTTCACGACCGTGCCTTGCTCCTCTTCTCGCTCTCTTTTGCGAAGTAGCCACCATATATGCTAGTCGCTTGCTGCAGCTCCACCTTACAACCCTGTCCTTCCTATAAGCTTAAATAGTCTTGATCTCGCGGGTGTGAGATTGCTGAGTCCCCGTGACTCACAGATTCTACCAAAACAGTTGCAGTGCCGACGATGCGGTCAGGTGGCGAACCGAGCTCAAGTGGGAGTTCGACGAGGAACGTGGTCGTTACTATGTGTCTTTTCCTCGATGATCAATAGTGGTGCCAGTTGGGACGATCGGGGATCTGTAGCATTTGGGGTATCTTCTTTTATTTTGGTTCCGTAGTCGGACCTTGAGTGTACTCTGAATGATGGATGTTTATTTATGTATTGTGTGAAGTGGCGACTGTAAGCCAACTATGTAAGCCAACATGGGTTGTGTGAAGATTACCTCACTTGCGACATTGCTTTCAATGCGGTTATGCCTCTAAGTCGTGCCTCGACACGTGGGAGATATACCCGCATCGAGGGCATTACAAGTTGGTAATCAGAGCCTTCCCCGACTTAGGAGCCCCCCTACTTGATTGTTTGCTGGCGTTGTTGAGTCTAGAATGGAAAATGTTTTGAGTCTTAGGATTATATATATCGGAGAGTAGGATTCTTTTTACTCCCCAGTCCCTTCGTCGCTCTGTGAGGTCTCCTGACGTAGAAGTTTTGACTCTTCTCTCCTCAAATTTCACTAAAAATTTTTTAGGATCACGCGGGTATCTTGGGATCGTTCCGATGGTTTTGTGACGAGAACATTGTTCTTGGTGCCTCCTGACATTTAGGGGTTGTGGCAGTGTCCCGGGGAGTTGAGCTCCGAGGTGTTGTCGTCACAATTTTATCGTTGTAGTTCGGAATACCTGAGTTTTACCGACATCGAAATCTCTTACGTGCAGTTGTTGGTGAGATAACCCGATAACCCAATCTTCAGGCGAGCTCGGGAGTATTGCCATGACTTCATATAACGGATGTTTTTCAAGGTCGAGGTACACGATTTCGAAGGTTTCTTGGTTATGTGTTGACGGATGGATACAGTTGGATCTAGGTATTGTTAGTTTGGGTGATATATTTTGTGTCCCTGTATCCCCAACACCAGATTGCATAACCGTAAAGTTTCGGAGTTTATAGGTGGGATTCAAGTAGCTCTTAGCATTTCTTCCCGCAGATATTTGGTTCGTGATTGGGTAATCCTTACCACTTATTTGTTGCAGTCGTACCTTGTTATTTTTTCATCAACCCTTAATCAAGTGGCTTCTCACCTTAATGGACGTGTGATGTTAACTTTGGAATTAATCCGTTCATTCTTGTTCGAATGTTTATTGTGAAGACTATATGTTGCAATTTCTATCCGTCGATTCAACTTGACTATTTGTCTATCAAAGGACTAACGGATGTCACCCTCTTCAGGATGGCTCCGCCAACGCGTTGAATCCGGAACACAATGATGGGAATCGATCGAACCTCCACCTCCACCTCCGCCTCCGGAGGCTCGGCAACTATCATGGCAGCCACCAATGCCAATGCTCAGATGATTTTGCAGCTCTTGCAAGAACGTACTCAAGGGCAAGGCAGTCAAGGAAATCAAGGTCAAGGCAACAACCAGCCGCACTTTGCTACTCTCAGTCAGTTCCTCGCTAATCAGCCAAAGTCTTTCGGTTTACGTAGTCGAGGCTCACAGGCAGACGACGATTGGCTTGTGGACATCTGCAAGCATTTTGAATGTAGCAATGTCGGACACGAGGACTTTGTCAAGTTTGCATCGTTTCAACTCAAGGACCAAGCTGCTGAGTGGTACCAGCAATACAAAGGTTCGGAGGAGGTCGTGTCATTACAGGGATGAGTTCCGCCGAGATTTCAGAGCTCACCACATTCGAAAAGTGTTGTTGAGAGCAAGCGTGAGGAGTTCCGCAATCTCAAGCAAGCCAACATGTCTGTGTACCAATACAATATCCAGTTCGAAACTTCGTTCGCTTTGCTAAGCAAGACGTCCACGATGAAAAGAGTATGATCTATCAATTCAGAGGTGGTGCGAGAGAAGATCTGCAATTAGCTCTTGTGCTTTTGAGCCGTAAAAGTATGATGAATTCTACAACATGGCACTCAAGCAAGAAGCTGCCCAGCTCAAATTTGAGGCTTCTAAGAAGAGAATCGGGGATGCAGTTCAGTCTTCTTCTTCCTCTCAAGTGGCAGCTAAGCAGCGAAGTTCTACCTTCCTCCTCCTCCGTTCTGTCGGCCTTATCGGCAGAAGAACTCAGGTGGCCGTGGATCTTCCCACCCACCCAACCCAGGCTATCGTAACAAGTCTAATTCTCAAGCTCCAAGGTCAAGTGCTCCTTACCACCGTCCGCTCTCGAGGTGACTTGCAACAAGTGTCGTGAAAGGTCACTATGCGAACAAATGCTTCAACCAGGCGCCTACGCCTCCTCCTCCTATGAAATCTTCCAGCAATGCGGTGGTCAAGCATAATCCCAAGTCTGCAAAGGTGAACATGATGAATGCAACTCAAGCGGAGGAATCTTGATGTGATAATGGGTAATCTTCCGATTAATGATATTCTGCAAAAGTCTTATTTGATCTTTGGTGCATCTATTTCTTTCATATCAAGACCTTTTGCATCCATGAACAATTTGCATCTTGTCGATCTGCCTAAGCCGATAGCGGTTTCCTCTCGGGTTTGTTCATGAATACAAAATGATGCTCGGATGTTTCTATCAAGATGGGCGATTATAGATTTCGCTAAACCAATGGTTCTTGGTGACTCGGATATTGATCTTATTCTCGGGATGGGTGGCTTTATCGGCTAAAGCTCAGCTTGATTGTGCTGCGGAAATTCAATTGACTCACTCTTCTAATGATGTGATCATCTATGCGCTTTCGTGATGAAACCATTCGGTTGTTTTCTCTCAATGAGAAGGGCGAATTGGATGCTATCTCTCGATTCGATCGTTTGTGAGTACCAAGATATCTTTCGGAAGAGCTTTGGGTATGCCTCCTCATCGGCGATTGAGTTCATTATCGATCTTGAGCACGCATTGAACCCGTTTGCAAGCGTCCATACAAGCTTGGACCTGATGAGCTGAAGGAATTGAAGAAGCAGCTCGATGAACAAGAGCGTCTGGTTTGATCGGACCGAGTTCATCTCCTTGGGGTTGTGGTGTTCTTTTGTCCGAGAAGAAGGATGGCACGGACCGACTTTCGTCGATTACCGTCCACTGAATAAGAAGACTATCAAGAACAAGTATCCACTTCCCAACATCAATGAGCTTTTCGAGCAACTCAAAGGTGCTAAAGTGTTCTCAAAGCTTGACCTTCGTATGGGTTATCATCAGATTCACATTCGTGAACAAGATATTCCCAAGACAGCATTCAGAACAAGCTTTGGTTCTTATGAATATACTGTCATGTCTTTCGGCCTTGTCAATGCTCCTCCAACATTCTCTCGGATGATGAACTTCATATTCAACCCCTACACCAATGAATTCGTCTTGGTCTATCTTGATGATATTTTGGTCTTCTCCAAGAATAAGAAGGATCATGCCAAACATTTGCGATTGGTGCTAGACAAGCTCGAGAGCATCAATTCTATCTGAAGTTTTCCAAATGTGAATTTTGGCTTGATGAAGTGCTTTATCTTGGTCATATCATCTCCGCCAAGGGCATCGCTGTTAATCCCGAGAAGGTGTCCGCAATTGTGAATTGGGAACCTCCTCGAAATGTCAAGCAGCTCCATGATTTTCTTGGTCTTGCAAGCTATTGCGAAGATTCGTTGAGAACTTCTCCAAGATTGCAAAGCCTCTTTCCAACCTCCTCCGAAGCATGTGAAGTATGTCCGGTCTCCCGAGTGTGGCGTTGCTTTCAATACCCTCAAAGAGAAACTCGTCACAGCTCTGTTTTGACTTCTCTGATGAATCCAAGCCATTCAAGTTTTCGTGATGCTTCTCTTCAAGGTCTCGATCTTTGTGTTAATGCAAGAGAAGAGAGTTGTGGCTTATACCTCTCGCCACCTGAAGCCCAACGAAAAGAACTACCCCACTCACGATCTTGAGTTGGCGGCGATTGTCCATGCATTGATAACATGGAGACATCTCTTGTTGGGAAGGAAAGTTGACATTTTCACCGATCACAAGAGCCTCAAGTATATCTTCACTCAACCCAACCTCAACCTCGAGGCGGACTCGATGGGTGAAATGATTCAAGAGTACAACCCAAGTATTGAATATACTCCGGCAAGGCCAATGTCATTGCAGATGCTTTGAGCGGGAAGGCTTATGCAATAGCCTAATCCTCAAGCCCTTCCAACGGATCTCTGTGAAGCTTTCCATAAGCTGAATCTTCAAGTTGTTCCTCAAGGCTTTCTTGCCAACCTCATAGTCTCTCCTACTTTGGAAGATCAGATTCGTGAGGCTCAACTTCGGATACCATGGTGAAAAAGGTGAAGCGTGGTATCGACAAGGGCATTTCAAATAGAAGTGCTTCCACATTGATGACAAAGATACTCTTTTCTTTGAGGACGGATTGTGGTTCCTAAGGGTGATCTGAGAAAAGTCATTATGAGCGAGGCACACAATTAGCTTCTATCCATTCATCACGGAAGTGCGAAGATGTACCATGACCTCAAGCAATCATATTGGTGGACTCGAATGAAGCGAGAAATTGCTCAATTCGTGAATGAGTGTGATGTCTGCGAAGAGTGAAAGCGAACACCAAAGACCAGCTGGTCTCCTCCAACCTCTTGCTTTTCCGAATGGAAGTTTGATCATATTGAAATGGACTTAGTGATCTGGATTTCCAAAGTCCAAGCGTGGAAATGATGCTATCTTCGTCGTCATTGACAAGCTTACTAAAGTGGCTCATTTTCTTCCTATCAAAGAATCCATCACAGCAGCTCGGTTGGCGAGCTATACACCTCGAGATTGTCTCCTTGCGGCATTCCACAAGTGATCTCTTGGACCGTGGCAGCATCTTTACCTCAAGTTTTGGGATTCTTTTCGAAGGCCATGGGCACCAACATTCATTTCAGCACAGCTTTCCATCCTCAAACAAGTGGCCAAGTTGAGCGAGTAAATCAAATCCTTGAAGATATGCTCGGGGCTTGTGTCATTTCTTTCGGTATGAAGTGGGAAGATTGTCTTCCATATGCCGAGTTCTCCTACAACAACAGTTTCCAAGCGAGTTCGGGCGAGGCCCCATTCGAAATTCTCTATGGCGAAAGTGCCGTACTCCTCTCAATTGGTGCGAGACAATGAGCGCCAACTTCTTGGCAATGACTTGATCACGAAGCGGAAGAAATGTGCAAAGTCATTCGTGAGAATCTCAAAGCAGCATAATCGCGCGGAAAACTAGTATGATGATAAGCACCGTGATGTGGCTTTTGAAATCGGAGACCATGTCTACCTCGCGTCTCTCCAATGAAAGGCACTCGTCGCCCGGTATCAAAGGAAGCTTGCCCCTAGATCGTGGGTCCTTTCAAGATCATTGGCAAAAGAGGCGATCTCGCCTATCAACGAGCTTCCGTCCAACTTCGCGAGCGTGCATGATGTGTTCCACGTGTCACAGCTTCGCAAGTGCTTCAAGACTCTGAGCGCACTATCAACTTCGAAGAAATTGACCTTCAAGAAGATCTCTCTTATCATGAGCACCCCGTTGCTATTCTTGAAGAAACCGAGCGCAAGACTCGCAACAAGTCAATCAAATTCCTGAAAGTGAAGTGGTCACACCATTCCGACCGAGAAGCCACCTGGGAGCGCGAGGATCACCTCCGTTCCGAATATCCGGAGTTCTTTCAGTCCTAGATCTCGGGACGAGATCCTCTTGTAGTGGTAGAGTGTTGCAACACCCCGAATGTAACCTTCCATATTTGTAACTCCAACTCTTTCCATTTTCGGCATTGTGATATGATATTCCCTCCGTGGTTGGGTTTTTTTTTATTTTGCATTTTGTCCATGTCATGCATTTTTATCATGTCATCATGTGCATCGCATTTGCATACGTGTTCGTCTCATGATTCGAGCATTTTCCCGTTGTCCGTTTTGCAATCCGGCACTCCTATCTCCCCGGCGGCCCTTTTACGTTTTTCCATGGCGGTACTAAACCTTCTCGGAATGGACGAGGTTTGTCAAGTGGCCTTGGTATACCGGTGAACCACCGATCAAGTTTGGGTCATTTGGAGCTCGTTTGGTACTCAACGGTTAACCGCACTCTCGCAAAGGCCTCTTTTAAGTTGCAGCCCAACACCCTTTCAAAATAGTCCAATAACCCATCTAAGTAACTTCCATGCTCTCCGTCGTTCGATCACGATCGTGTGGTAAAACTACACCTCATTTGGACTCTCCTAGCTCCTTTATGCCTATTTAAGCAACCCCCATTCCAAATCCGGGTCTAACCTAGCCTTCCCTACCTCGCGCCGGACGAAACCCCGCGCCGTCCGGACACGTCCGCCAGCGCCCTTACCGCCGCCGCCCGCGAACCAGGCGCTTCCACGTGGCGCCCGCCACCATGCCGCCCGCCGCCGAGCCCAACGCGGCACTGCGGCCCGTTGCCGCGCGCCTCCCTCCCAGCGGCCCATGCCCTCCTCTCCTCCGCCGCCTCGCCGCCCGGCGGCCCGCCCCGCCGCTTCCCGCACCGGCCCGCCGCCCGCCGCCCGCCCGGCCGGCGCCGTCGCCGCCTCCGGCCACCACCATGACCACCGCCGCCGGCCCGTCTCCTCCGCGCCGCCCGGCCTCGCGGCCGGATCCGGCCGGCCCCTCCTCCGGCCGCCCGTCCCGCCGCGGATATGGCGAGCCGCCGCTGGAGCTCCTCGATCCGATCGGGCCGGATCCCGATCCGGATCCCGGTTGACTTTTTCTCCCCCTCAAATTCATCCAAGTATTTTGTTCTGTGATTATTTTGTGGCATTTTCGACGCATCATAACTTTGCATCTGTAGCTCCATTTTGCGCGTGTAATATGTCAAAATGTTCGAATCGAAGAGTAGATCATTTCATCTCATTGCATCATTTTCATTTGAGCTCATCTTGATGCCCGAAATGCTGTTAGAAGAGGGCTATGTGATGTTAGTTTTTGTTTCTTAACAGAACTTGCACTTTTGTTATTTTTGCTATGATTGATGTGTGCACCCTATGAATTTGAGTCCTACATGTGTTTTGTAATATGCCATGCCGTCTTTCCAGGGGCGTATGCCATGTATTTTTGTGATCTATGTGGTGACTAGAACAAGCATGCAAAGTAGGTGTCCTGATGTTGCTGTTTTCAGCTCTGTTTTGCTGATATTTTGATGCCATGTTAACTTGATGCTACCGAGAGATCTATGCATATTTTGAGATACTTCAGTAAGGATGTTTTGTTCTAAATGTCTTGCTCTATCCATCCATGCCTTTGTTTGCAATTATGGAGTGCCATAGCTTGAGTCAATCGAGCTCTACTTTTGCTATCAAATGTTTCCTGGCAGATTGTTTACATGTTATTCAATTTTGCCAAGGTTGTTGTGGTTGATCCATGTATGCTATGATGTTGTTCTTGCCATTTATGTCTTCTAGGCCATGTCTTATTGATGTATGTATGCTTAGTTTATCATGAAAGGCTCTGTAGTGAGTGCATCGAGCTCTTAAATATGCCTACTTGTTATCAGCTTTTGACATGCCATGTTGCTGAATCTGTTAACGGAACTTGCGATATTGACAAGGGTGTTACTATATTTTCTGATCCTTTTTGGCTTATGGTCAGTAAGGGACTTTTGTTCTATGCTATGAGTAGATTCATGCCGTGCCTTGTTTTCCTATTATAAGTTCCTGTAGCATGTAGTTTTCTTGCTCGAACATTGCTACGATGCTGTTTTGCCATGTCGGCTGATAGTTTGTGCACTTTTGCCATGCTTGTTTGAACCTGTTATGATGTGATTTAGCCGTAGCTCAGTGCTCATCTTTTGTCAAGCATCTTGAGTAGATCACTGCCATATACTTTGTTGGTACGTTTGGGTGCAGTAGCTTAATTTCTTGTTGCTTGCTAAGTGGTATCATGATGTTAATGGCAGATTTGTGCCATTCTTGTTTTGCTTGTCATTTCAAACCGTGCATCCGATTCGGTGATCTTTATATCGATTTCAACCAAATCATCTCATCTTTCCAGCGGCATACTTGGTTTGCCAAGTTGATGCCTGGTTCATCATTTTCCTTCCGGGCCTTTACGCATTGCATATCACATCTCGCATATCATGTCATGTTTTGCATCATGTTGATTGTGCATTGCACCGTGATTTATTGTGGTTCCTTTGTTTGTGTTCTTGCTTTGGGTAGAGCCGGGAGTCGAGTACGTGAACGAGGAACCTGTTGAGAACGCTTACGAGGATCAAGCTTTCGACAACTCTGAGAACATTGCAGGCAAGATGACCATACCCTCGAAATCACTTCTATCTTTGCTATGCTAGTTGCTCGCTCTTTTGCTATGCATATGCTGCGATGCCTATCACTTGCTTATCATGGCACCCATATTGCCATGTGTCAGCCCCTAACCATCCTTTCCTAGCAAACCGTTGATTGGCTATGTTACCGCTTTGCTCAGCCCCTCTTATAGCGTTGCTAGTTGCAGGTGAAGATGAAGTTTGTTCCTTGTTGGAACATGGAGATGTTGTTCCTTGTTGGAACATGTTTACTTGTTGGGGATATCACAATATATATCTGCTATAATTAATGCATCTATATACTTGGTAAAGGGTGGAAGGCTCGGCCTTATGCAGTGTTTTGTTCCACTCTTGCCACCCTAGTTTCCGTCATACGGTGTTATGTTCCTTGATTTCGCGTTCCTTACGGTTGGGTGATTTATGGGACCCCCTTGACAATTCGCTTTGAATAAGACTCCTCAGCAAGGCCCAATTTTGGTTTTACCATTTGCCACCTAAGCCTTTTTCCCCGGGTTTCGCGAGCCCGAGGTCATCTTATTTTAAACCCCGGACCAGTGCTCCTTGAGTCTTGGCCCAACTGGCGATGTCCGGCGCCCCTGGGCAATCCGAGGTCTATGCCAACCGACGTCTTGCCCATCCGGTGTGCCACGAGAACGAGATATGTGCAGCTCCTATCGGGATTTGTCGGCACATTCGGGTGGCTTTGCTGGTCTTGTTTTATTCTTTGTCGAAATGTCTTGTAGTCCGGTATTCCGAGATTGATCGGGTCTTCCGGTAGAAGGAATATCCTTCGTTGACCGTGAGAGCTTATAATGGGCTAAGTTGGGACACCCTGCAGGTATTATCTTTCAAAGCCGTGCCCGCGGTTATGAGGCAGATGGGAATTTGTTAATGTCGGTTGTAGAAAACCGAAGTTGACCTCAAATAAAATACACATCAACCGCGTGTGTAACCGTGATGGTCTCTTCTCGGCGAGTCCGGGAAGTGAACACGATGTTGGAGTTATGTTTGGCGTAAGTAGTTCAGGATCACTTCTTGATCACTACTAGCTTCACGACCGTGCCTTGCTCCTCTTCTCGCTCTCTTTTGCGAAGTAGCCACCATATATGCTAGTAAACTGCTGCAGCTCCACCTTACAACCCTGTCCTTCCTATAAGCTTAAATAGTCTTGATCTCGCGGGTGTGAGATTGCTGAGTCCCGTGACTCACAGATTCTACCAAAGCAGTTGCAGTGCCGGCGATGCGGTCAGGTGGCGCAACCGAGCTCAAGTGGGAGTTGGACGAGGAGCGTGGTCGTTACTATGTGTCTTTTCACGATGATCAGTAGTGGTGCCAAGTTGGGACGATCGAGGATCATGTAGCATTTGGGGTATCTTCTTTTATTTTGGTTCCGTAGTCGGACCTTGAGTGTACTCTGAATGATGGATGTTTATTTATGTATTGTGTGAAGTGGCGACTGTAAGCCAACTATGTATCTCTTTCCCTTATGTATTACATGGGTTGTGTGAAGATTACCTCACTTGCGACATTGCTTTCAATGCGGTTATGCCTCTAAGTCATGCCTCGACACGTGGGAGATATAGCCGCATCGAGGGCGTTACATCGGCCCTCTTCGAGATCACTCCAAGATTTAACAACCCCCTCCGAGATCGCCACGAGATGAAGATAAGATAGTTACCAGATGGAGTTACCACCTGAGTTACCCACTGTGCACAAAGTTTTCCACGCGACACAACTCCGAAAGTGTTTTCAACTTCCTAACTAGCCCGACCTCTACAAGGACATCGATCGCCAAGCCACCGACCTCCAGCCCGAACTAAACTACTGCAAGAAACCCATTAGCAACCTGGATCAAGCAGAACGCTATACACGAAGCCACGCCATCGAGTAACTCAAGGTTCAATGGAGCACCACACGGAAGCAGAAGCATTATGAGGACATGAAGACTACCCCAGATTTAAGTTTTGTATTCCTTCCCGTGCCTAGTTCGGGAATCTCGGGGACGAGATTCTTGTAAGGGGGGTAATTCTGTCACACCCTGATTTTCATGCCACAATTCCTAAGCTAATAAATCATGATTAATTGTGGTTTGACAAAAACTTTTGAGTGTTTGGTCTTTGCTTGATTTGATTTTTGTCTACTGTTTGCAAGTGCTCTAAAAATCAAATAAATCCTCCAACTCTTATACTCCTTCTCCTTGATCCAAAACCTTTCCCAATGATCATGCCATGTGTGTAGGACATAAAAATAATTTCTTGCGAAAATATTTTGGCCAAAAAGTATTTTCTAAATTAGGTTTTCCAAAAACCCCTGAATTGAGACTTTAACTACAAGAACTTAATTAAAGGTGTGAAAAATCTTACAAAAGGTATATTTGAAACCTATTAGGCATAGGACTCCCATAAACCACAAAAATATAATTTTAAAAGTTATTTTCCTATTTTATTTAAAGGCTTTTTCTTAAGGCCAAAAATGGTCTTTAATAGGTTAAAATTATTTTAAAGCTTCACAAATATTTGATAAAAATCAGGGAAACTCAGTGGACATATATTTTCCATATATAAGAGTTTCAACACATGGTCATGTTCAAATTATTGGTCAAACCCCTCAAAAACCCTTTCTGGATATTTCAAGCTTTTGAAATATTTACAAAGGAAATATTCCCCAACAATTCCAAGAAAATTCTAGCATGTCACATATGTCATGTTTGATGATCTTGCCACGTCTCATGTCATGGAGAATAGTATAACCCCATGAAATCCTCTCAAAACCACTTCTGTCCTTTTTCAAGTTTGAACAACTTTGCACTGTCAAACATGTCCAAATGCTCTCAAACTTGGTGCACATGCTCAGATTGTGTAATAATGCATCTAGACCAAATGGCACAAGTTGCAGAGAATGTTATCTTGACCAAAGTGCCCCAAAACCCTCTCTGTCCAGAACCAAATTTGAACAACTTTACATTGGAAACTTTCCCCTTTTGATCTCAACTTTTTTGGACATGTTCAGAACCTCAAATGATGACACTACACTAAGTGGTGCATCAAGGAGAATAGAATTGCATGACTAAATCTTGGAAAGTCCATTTCTGTTGACTTTTAGGGTTTACAAATTTTGCATTGGCAACTTTGCCTAAACGAGCTCAAACTTGGTGGAACACCCTACTTCTATGTGCCATTTCATCCTGTTAAGTTTCATGTCAAGTGAAATTAAATTTCTTGCCCAAACCACCATCAAACACCTTCTGACAGAAACTCAAAACCCCTGTTTAGGCCCCTTCCACTAATCTCCATGAGCTGAACTTTTTCCCACGGCCTCCCCTGATCCTCCTCTAACTCCTACATGCTTTGCTGCCCAAGGAGAAATGATTAAGGGGGCGAGACCCATTTTTCTTCTCTGGACAGCCACTTTTCCCTCCCTTTCTCATCTCTCTCCCACTCCTGGCAAGTTACAGAGCATCCAAAGCCTCCCTCCCTCTTGTTTACTCTTCCTGCAGACGTCAGACACAAGTGGACACGTGGGTGCACGCGAAAAGCCGCGGATGCTGGCCATTTGCATGCTCTGGAGCACGAGGCAGAGCAGGAAACCGTTGACGCCGCATCCCGCGACCACCTCGAGCCTCCTCCTTCCGCCAGTTGAGGTACCTCGACGTCCGCAACACGCCACCACCCTGTCCCCCTCCTTCCCCGTCTGTCTCACCCCCTGAGTCGCGCGCCAGATGCCGCCCAGCTCGGCCAATGCATGCACCCACGCCAGGGACCCCCTCGAGCTCGCCCTGCTCCTCCTCTCTCTTTCTGGCGCCCTACTCAATGCTCACGAACGCCGCAGACTGCCCCGAGCTTCCTCCCGTGCCCACCACGGCCATTTCCGTGGGTGCCCTTAGGCCACGTCCACGGTGAGCCATGGCCTCTCCATTTAAGGGCTCCCGAGGCCTCCCTCTGGATCCCCTTCTCCCTCTCTCACTCCCAGTGACCCCCTAGACAAAGACAACTCTCTCCCCGTGCCCTCCATCCACCAGCATGGCCGGAGCCTTGCCATCGGCCTCGGCTTAAATTCGCACAACCCGAGCCCCTCCTCTCCACCTCGTCGTCTCATAACATTGCCTCCGCCATCATTCATATCTCCCCCGCTCCACTTCTTCCTCTCCGCGGCTGCAGCGCCATGCCCCAATCTCGTCGCCGCCTCCATCCGCCGCGGGTGATGCACCGCCCGCATCCGACCGCCCCAGCAGTCGTGGCGCACCTTGGCGGGTGCGCCACGCTCTCCTGAACCTGCCGGTGTGCCGGGCATCGCCGGAGGTGGCCTGTGCGGTCGGAGCCCACGCCCGCAAGCGTTCGGCCCTGCCTCCCCTACCTCGCCTCTGTTCGAGCGGGAGGTGGGGGACGAACCCGACATGTGGGCCCCGCTCGTCAGCGACACAGTGGGGCGGGCCCTTGAGTTAAGTGGACACGGTTTCTTTGCGGGCCGTTTCCCTGCAGCGAAAGTGTAACGCGTGAGGGCGTCTTCGGCATGGCCCTTCCCGCGCGCAGCTGAGCCACTGGGCCGGCCCAGTGGCTATCCCTCGCCCGATGCGTGTTTTAGGTATAAGCCTAAATATTTTCTTTTTATTTTTCTGTAGACATGTAAAATCCATAAACAATTCAAATTAGCTCCAAATTTGATAATTCAATTTTCTAGTAGTACCTAAATTCATGATCTATCACACAATGCTATTTGCACATTTTTTCAGAAACATTTTCTTCACAAATGTTTATGAAATCCCACTTTTCCATTTCTGTGATAAACTTTATAAAATCACAGGGTTCCCATTTTTTATCCAAATTCGATTATTCAAATTCCTAGATACCTATATGTTCCTAACTTAGTTTTTGAACATTTTTCCCAATGCTTTCTGTACCACATCATATATTGGTCTATTTATCCATGTATAGCCAACTTTGCAATTCCCTAGGAATTTCGTTTGGACTCCAAATCCAGTGAAACCAATTTATAAATACTTCTAAAATCATGCCTTGTTTAATCGGTACCTTTACTCATTTTTATAAAAAGACATTCTATAGACAAATTGCAGATCCATTAAATCCCTTATATCCTTCATATTGAAATGTTCCAAAATATCTAGTTATCCAATTCCATTGAAATCACTTTGGTCATTCCTCATATGACCAGAGGTATCCTAGAAAAGTCAACTTCATATTTTTAGAGCACATTTATTCTTGCCTTGTTGTGTTGCTTATTGTGATTGTTTCCGACGTTAGTTGACGAAGTAGAAGGAGTACTTGGAGAAGGACCAAAAGATTTCAAGACTCTGAAGAACCAGGCAAGCAGCCCATTGACCATGATGAACCATTTTACATCATAATAGCATTTTCGTTGCTTCACTGAGTGCATGATATATCTTGAATGACAACCTTGCTAGGCTTGCCTCCGTTGCATATTCCATTGATACTTGCATTGTTCATGATTCTACCCTTGCTTAGAGTTGTGTTGGTGGGTTGTAGAAATATGCTACGATGAAATGGCTACATAAAGTGGGTCAGGGTTATACATGGAAAGAAACAAGTGTGGTTTGACATACTTGCAAACAGCCCCAGTGGGTGCCACTGATGCCCCTAGGAGATGATGATGAACTAGGTCACTACTTGCTGGAGAAATAGTGTACCGAAGCTTGATAAAAGTGTTGTTTATAGAGACGGATTAGATTTAAGATTTGTCGACTGTCCCAACAAAACATGCGCGACCACTCTACCCTTATATGGGAAAGGGCACTATTGATTACCTATGCCGATACTAGCTTGGAGCCCGCATTACTAGTGACGGGAGAGTTGTTGCACTCTCTCGGGACGGGGTCGTGCCAGGTAGGGCGGCCATGATTGTTTTTACAGGGCACCGGACACACCGTTGGTACCCCGTGCGTGTGGTATGTGATGAATATGGGAGCGTGGCTCCACAAATTTTAAGATGTGAAATGTTGGGCATGGGGGCTGCTACCAATCGAGTGGACTCTATGTTAGTGTCGTCTAGGGAAAGATAGAGATCGGGTGCTTACCCCCGGTACTTGAGGTACCGCGGGTCGTGGATGACACGGAAGTTCCACGGATCATGTGGGTAAAGTGTGCAACCTCTGCAGAGTGTAAAACTATTTGAATAGCCGTGTCCATGGTCAAGGACAGTTGGGCAGTGCTTCTTAGACTATGTCCATATGTTTTTGGAAAACAACACGGTTTGGTAAATCTGTTGACGTGATTCGTGAGGTAGTCACGATGAGCTTGAGCATGAGTTGTTCATAACTCTTTCTCGATGTGGATGTCTGTAACCTCCTGATACTTGTTGCAGACGCATTGATATCCTTGATAAATGCTGATCATACTTGCATCAGAAAAACTAGCTTTCCGCAAAACTGCCAATTTAGCAGTAGAATCTTGCATAATTATTCTGTTATCACTCTTGGGTTGCTTGCGAGTACATTCAAAGTACTCATTGGCTTACCACTGGTTATATTATTGGCCAGGCATGAAAGAACATGATATTATGAAGAATACTTCGGTGACGAACATGCGAGCTAGGACGCTTCCCAGTCAGATTGCATGTAGGGTTAAGGCAGATGGCATGGGTCCAAGTTATCGATGAAGATTTCCGCTGCGAAGTTATACTCAAGACTTGACCATAATGGTCCTACTTGTGTAATACGGTATGTATGGATGTAAGACTCTTGTTATTCAGCTTCTGTGTGTTCAGTGAGCATTGATCTCTAGGATCACTGTACACGTGCATTCGATGATCACGACTTACGAGTCGGGGTCCCCACACAAGCTTGAGTGCCGTCACGGCCTCGTTGGTGTCCCCCTTGATGGTGAGGACGCCCTTGCTCCCAGGCATCTTCATGAGGTTGTAGGCCGGGTGAGTCGCCGCCATGAACTGGGCGAGAGCTGGGTACCCGAGGATGGTGTTGTATGGGAGGCTGATGCGGGCGATGTCGAAGTCGACCAGCTCGGTGCGGTAGTTGTCTCGTGTCTTTGAAGGTGGTAGGAGGCGGTTTGTCCCAGAGTGGGCAGCGCCGCCACCAACTCCTGAGAAAGGCTTGCTGAGACTGAGCCGCTCGAGTGGCACGTGAAGAAGGCTGAAGGCCTCCGTGGAGAGCAAGTTGAGGTCGGCACTGCCGTCGATGAGGGTCTTGGTAACGGCCACGCTGCAAATGGTGGGCGTGCAGAGCATTGGGAGATTGCCCGAGCCGGTGGTAGAGTCGGGGTGGTTTTCCGAGCCGAAGGTGAGGTCGGCCTCTGTTGCAGCCCAACCCAGCGGAGCCCCCGAGCGCTTGGAGGCGGCCCCAATCTGACGGAGGAACGACTTGATGTGGCGTTCTGAAGGCGGTGCTTGAGAGCCGCCCAGCAAGGCTACGACTGCGTGGCGCGCCGGCACCGCGTAGCGAGTGGTGAAGAGGTCGCGGAGTCCCCCTCAGGAGGCCACCATGGACCCCGGAAGGTTGAGCAGCCAGGCGCGTGGTTCTCCGGCGAGGGCCATGGGGAACCAGTTGGCCATGACCTTGTCGTCGCCCCCGGCCTCGAGTACGGCTTCCTCGTATGCTAGCAGGAAAGCCGTTGGGTCCACCGCGCCGTCGTAGCGTGGCGGCATCTCCGGCTTGAACTTTGTTGGCCATCGCACCCGCCACAGGGCAGGGGCCAGGGCTCGGAACCCCGCGGCCCCATGGTCGATGCTGGCCGTCGGAGGCGACGACAGGCGCTTTGCCATGCTGAGCGGGCGCTTGGTCGTGATGAAAGCTTCTGGCGCACCTACTGGCGGGCCAAATGTCGGATGTGGGGTTCTCGCAAAACCCTTAACGTTCGAACTCTGGGGTGCGCACGAAGTTCTTTCCCTCCTACCGATCCACGCCCTAGCTCGCTAAGATCTCGCGGACGAAATCGATGAACTCGCAACACAGAAAGACCACGAGATTTATACTGGTTCGGGCCACCGTTGTGGTGTAATACCCTACTACAGTGTGTGGTGGTGGATTGCCTCTTGGGCTGATGAAGAACAATGCAAGGGGAAGAACAGCCTCCTGAGGTTGAGGTGCTCTTGTGCTCGGTGAACTTGTGGGGGTGGGAACTCGATCAGTTCAACCTGCCTCTGCTGTGGTGGCTAGCTCTACTTATATAGGCCCTGGTCCTCTCCCAACTATTGAGCGGGAAGGGAGCCAACAACGGCGGGCAAATTTGAAAGGGGACATCTAGTACAAGCTATCCTGACAAAAGTGGTCTTCGCCTGCGAAAGGGTCTGGTGGTGAGGCCGTCTTGGCTCCACGGTGACCTCCGTCCTGCAGGCCTGCTGGTCTTGGTCTCGTTGTGCTGATATGGCAACCTTTGCCTGATGCCTCGGTACTCCGCAGCTGCGCTCGCTTCCTTAGCACCATAGAGGAAACAAGGATGCTGCGCGCGCTGCCACCTGCCTGGCGTCGATCGTCATGGCTCACATCACAAGGGCCTTGATATCTCCCCTCCTCGCGAGGCAGCCTGGTGAGGCCGCTCCCGAGGAAGTCTTGTGTCGTCCGCCTCGCGAGGCTTGGCCTCGCGAGGGTCTTGAGTGCCTTGTTGATGAAGATGGGCCGCACAGGCCTACTCGCATAGCCACGCCATGGGCCGCAGGCAGGAAAGTCTGGGGACCCCCGTTCCTAGAATGCCGACAGTAGCGCCCGGGCCCAAGGTGCGCTCGGGCTTGGCTTCACGGCGAAGCCAAGGGTCAAGTACGGAGCGCCGAGGGCCCTAAAAGCCTGTGGCCTCGGTCGATGCGTGGCGGTTGATTGGACGTGGGCGTCTCCACTTCCCACGCTGCCTCGGCAACTGCCCGACCTGAAAAAAGGCTGGCGCAGACAGTGGTTGCCTTCATTGCTTCTTACTCGCCTTGCTCCAGATCCCCTTTCTCGCTCCTTGCCGCCGAAATCTCCAGATCTGCTTCTACCTTGCTCCGCATCTGCGACCCATGGCACCACGCAAGACCAAGCCCTCCTCGGCGCCGGCTTGGTACGAGCCAGCTCTTGAAGCACCCACCGTCATAGAATAGAGCCTTGCCTCCGCGCGCTTGCTGACGGCGGGGGAGAGCAACGAAGGGGGGAAGACGGAGCTCTGGCTTGCCTCCGACGTGCCGGAGCCTGAGGGAAGCACCTTCTTCCCCTTCTTCTCGAGCAGCATCGTCGTCGGGTTGGTTCCCCCCTTCTGTGATTTCTTTTATGAGGTCCTTGACCACTACGGGTTGCAGGCGTTGCACCTCCACCTCAACTCTATCCTCCTCCTGTCCATCTTCGCCTATTACTGTGAGGCGTACCTCGGCGTGATGCCATCCGTGGCGCTTCTACGCCACTTCTTCTTCCTTCGCGTCAGCGAGGGACACATCTCCGGGTGCACCAATTTCATTGCATCTGGCAAGGCCAACTCAATCTCGATCACCGGGAAGAGGGCCAACAATATTCGAGCCAAATGGGTCATGATGGACGCCAAGAGCGCCCATCTGCGTTTTGCCTTGCCAACGGAGGCGCCCCAGTTCAACAAAGGGTGGCCCTGCGAGAAGCTCACTGATGAGTGGGCGTAAATGCATCTTTGGGCGAATCTGACCCGACACGAAGCCGAACCAGCGAAGGCTGCGAAGGTCACAGGGGCCATGCTCCTGAGAGAATTCTTGATGCTGCACGTCGCCCCGCTCCAGGCGCGGTCGCGCCCCTTGTGGAAGCTTGGAGATGGAGAAGACAAGATCCTCCTTAGGCCTGGGGCCCTGCCTGGCGACGAACTGGCTGCTGTCTTGTGCCTCCTGGTTGGGGACAACCAGGAGTACCCGCCGAGCGCCTTCACTCCTTTGTTCCTCCGCAAGGACTGGGAGCCGCTTGTGCTTTCCAGGCCGACCTTCCACGCACACGGGCTGGTGCCGCCTGCGCTCTCCGGAGCCCCTGGAGCACCGAAGCCGGTGGAGGTGTCCTCCGACGAGTCCAGCGGGGGGAAGGAAGAGGAGGGGGACTCGGAGGTGACCCTCGAAGAGATGGGGGAACACTCGCCCTTGAGCAAAGCTGAAATCCTCCATGCCCTTCCTGACGACGCCGAAGTCGAGGCCCGCCAAGAGGAGGGAGAACCGCCCGTCGTCCCTACGAGGAGTAGGTCGTCACTGATCCCTCGGGATGATACCTCCGCCTTGGCGCTGCCTGGGGCTCTCTCCATCTCTCCTTCTGTGGCGCCTTCTGCCGCCGGGGCCTGCAGGCCGACTTCCCAAGCCCTAGTGCTTTCGGGCTTCAAGCTCACCAAGCGGAAGGTGGAATACGTCGCGGTGGATCGGTAAGTGCCTTGAGCATCGTCTTGTCCCTGCCTGTACATGTTATTTCCTGACATTCACCCTTGATCAGGTTGGCACCTTCGGCGAAGAAAAGGAAGGGGGACACGGCGGCCGCACCTCCCTTCGCAGGGAAAGGAGGCAGCAGCACATGCACCTCCCCAGCCCGGTCGCCCTCGCGAGGCCAGGAAGAGCATCGCCGGGAGAAGTCAGCCCCCATGGCCCCTTTCGCTCCTGAAGTGCCGGCGTCTGGCTCGGCTGAAGAGGTCCCGACTACTCCGGAACCCGCAGTCTCCCAAGCCCTGGTGACGGCGTCGCCACCTCCCACTACTGCACCTCCACTCCCAAGTTCTTCTGCTCCTGCTGCTTTCCTGGAGCGTGCTCTTTCGGAGATGACCCAGCTGCAGGCAGATCTCCTGGCGTGAACCCGCTGGTGGCGGGCACCTAAGTGGCCTCTGGCTGGCTTCACTCGACTTGGCGGTCCACGCGACGCTGAGCTAGGCCGCGGCGTCTTCAGAGAAGGAGAAGAAGAGCGCCGCCAATGCTGCAGCCGATCGCGAGGCGGCACTGAAAGACGCCAAGACCGCCTGCCACCGCTGCCAAGTGCTGGAGGATGAGCTGAAGAGCCTGCACGACAAGCACGCCGAAGAAGCATGCGGCCGCCTGGTGAAGGGGGAGGAGATGAAGGCCCGGGAGGACGTCGTCAAGAACCATGACGCTGAGCTGGAGGAGTTGGGGAAGACGCAGGCCGTCGAGCGCAGCCGACTGGAAGAGCTGGAGCGGAAGGTGAAGGAGAGGGAGGCCGATCTCGACGCCAAGGCGCGGGTCCTAGCCGAGGACCGCGTGGCCTTTGCCGATCTCGAGGAGAGGTCCCTCAAGGTACTGAAGACGCTCTACGAGCATGGCTTGTAGAGGCCACTGACCACCGACGAGGACGGCCCCGCCTTGCTGCTTCCTCCCTTGGTGATGGCGCTTGAGGAGTTTGTGGATGGTGTCGGTCCCATGGCAGAGGCAGAAGCTCGCGTCCTGTCTTTAGCTGCATTGACTCATGACTTCAGCTACCTGCACCTTCGCGACCCCATCGCTTGTCTTGACGAGTTGCTGGAGCCTGTGGCTGAAGATCACTGCGAAGCCGCCGCCGCAGCCGTGCAAGGTCAGGTGGAGGCCCTGCTGAAGAGGTTCCGCGGCTTTGCCTCCGCACCCTTGTCCGGCGATGCCGCTGATCCTACGGCTGGTGGTGCAGGTGAAGACGTCGCTACCCAGGGAGGAGCACCTTCTGCAGCCGATGGCGGTGTCCAGGGGTGACCTGCAGCTGATCTCCAGTTTCGTTCCTGTAACATGCATCATGCCTTGTGGAGGCATTAAACTTTCAGTTGATATTGTAATATTTGCTTCAAGATTTTGCGATTTTCTTCCTATCCGCTTTGTGTTCTGCGTCGGCAGAGCCCGGCCCCGCGCATACCTCGACCGCCGTTCGGCCGACCGGAGACCAGGATGGACCAAGGAGTGAGGGGCTACTTGACCAATTAGGCTCTTGAGTCGTGATGCCCAGGAGTCCCCCTTGACGCACAAACAGCTTACAGGAAGAGCGCGCAAGGATAGCTTAATGTTCTATGTTGGCAGAGCCCGGCCCCGCGCATGCCTCAACCACCGTTGGGCCGACCGGAGACCAGGACGGACCAAGGAGTGAGGGCTACGTGACCAGTTAGGCTCCTGAGTTGCGATGCTCAGGAGTCCCCCTTGACGTGCAAACAATTTCCATACCTGCCCTCGCCGAGGCCTCGGGAGGGGCGTGCGACGACCAGGTCCGGGAGACCTGTTTGAGCGGCATGCGCTTGGGCGTGACCCGAGCACAGCCCCTAGGCCTGGGAGACCTGGTTGGGTGGCATACACTTGGGCATGACCCGAGCGCAGCCCCCATGTCTAGCCCCCTCGCGCGGCTCTCCCGAGGAAAGGCGTTGCGGTGAGGCCGGACGTTGAGCTCTGGGGCTCCCTGAGGTTGGTATGACCGTGGAGCCACCCTTAGTTGTTTATCATGAGTGCGGAGCATAGTGCTTCCGCTTGTGCACGGGCATAGCCGCTCCTCAGTAGTGTCGACGGCCAGCGCGGAGCATGGTGCTTCCACTTGTGCGTGGGAGGGGGGCCCCCTACGGGAGGAGCCCCCGGGGCGTGTACAACCCCGCCCTGACACGTGGCTTGCACGAAAGGGCTGCGAGGTGTATCTGGGCACTCGTGAGCTAGCGCGAGACTCACGAGGCCCTACCTCAAGGCGGGTTGCGCCTGATCTTGAGACTTTGATAGTTGTGCGTTCCTGCGAGACGGTTAGGAGCAAGCGCTCTATGTCCTCTGGTCCCGACCCTCGAGCGAGCTCAGCCGCCATTGGTATGCCAGGTCACGATGCCGTGGTCAAGGCCAGGGGGTGAGGGTTGGAGAGCCAGTAAGAGATCCTGAGTCACGATGCTCAGGAGCCCCCCTTTTAACGCGCAAGCGAATTGCATGACGAAGGGATGTACCCGTGGCGGGCAGCAATCGACCAGGTGATAATCATAGGAATATTAAGCATGGAAAGCAAATCAGCTTCGGTAAATGCAGAGAGATACATGCCACTGGGTCAGGCCCGAGCGACTTGGGGATGATGCAGCCCGAGGGGCGCCCCCAACAAGGTAAGCTAAAGACATAAGCAAAAGGGATACATGCCATAGGGACGGACCCACGCGGCCTGGGAATAATGCAGCCCAAGGGTCGCTCCTAGCGGAAAATGTCACCTGGTTCTGTTGACGAAGGAGAGTTGGGGCAGCTAAAGGTACGCGGCGAAGGAATGGCTCCTCACGAGCCACCGGGGCCCTGAGCCTCGGGAGGCTCTGGGGGCTCGGGTGGTTCCCTGAAGACTGTTTCCATCTCTGCCGGGGCGTGGTACTGGCCTCTGAGCCGCCGAGGACCACGCCACATGTTCTTGTTGATAAGGTGGCGCCACGCTTTCGGCAAGCCGAAGGGCATGCGACGTAGCTGTATGGTGGACCCTCGCAACGGCCCACACGGGAAGGCCAGAAAAGCTCTTGAGATGTGGCCCAGTTGAGCTCTGGGACGTCGATGCAAACGCGCAGCCCGGCATCCTCGCCTGGATGGGGAGCTGCGCCTGGTGAGAGGCGGTCGTCGCGCATGGCCCTTGTGTCTTGCAGCTCCTGAGTGGTCTTGGTGATGAACTCCTGAGTGGTGGGCACTCCTTGCCCTGTGTTCTCCTGAGGGAAACGTGCCGGCAAGCACGCCTCCAAGTGGTGCCCAAGCGCCTCCCTCGTGAGGTTGGCAAGGTCTGAGGCCCTCCAGAAGAGAGCCCTCGAGCCCTGTCCGTGGAGGGCGCCGGGCACGCCTTCCTATGCGATGGAGGGAGGCACCCCTGGAGCGGGCGCTGATCCTGATGAGGCTCCTGCTGCGACGCCATCCTCCTGAGATCCTGCATGGCGCAACTGCTTCTTCTTCTTGGGGAGGACCTCAGGTGGGCCCTCGCCTTTTCTGTCGGGGTCGTCGATTGCTGCAGCTTGGAAGGCGTGCTCGAGGGAGCACACCGCATCTCTCTCTCCACATGGGACCGTGATGATTCCGCCGCTTCCCGGCATCTTGAGGATGTTGTAGCCGTGGTGGGTCACCGCCATGAACTTGGCCAGGGCCGGATACCCGAGGATGGCATTGTATGGCAGGCGGATGTGCGCGACATCGAAGTCGATGAGCTCGGTGCGGTAGTTCTTACGTTCCCCGAAGGTGACGGGCAGGCGGACCTGCCCTATCGGTGTGGTGGAACCGTCGGTCACTCCTGAGAAAGGCTTGGTAGGCTGAAGCTGCTCATACGGGACTTGGAGGTTGTCGAACATGTCGTCGGACAGGACGTTGAGCCCTGCGCCACCGTCAATGAGGGTCTTGGTAACTTGCACATTGATGATGACTGGGGAGCAAAGCATCGGGAGGGCGCCAGCGGTGGCTGCGCACTTGAGCTGATCTACCGAGTTGAAGGTGATGGCGCACTGGGACCACCTGAGCAGGCGCGTGGCCTCGAGCTTGGGGAGGACTGCATTCACCTCATGAGCAAACTGTTTGAAGATGTGCTGAGAGGCTGGGGCCTGAGCGCCGCCCAAGATGTAGGCCATAGCACGCGGCTCATGGAAGCCCCCCAGCCCCCTCGTCTTGATGGTGATCGTTGTTCCTTCTTGGTAGTGGCGGGAGCGGGGGAAGACCGGCGTTACCCTGAGGACGATCCTCACGAGGCTGGTCCCTCCAGGCGCCCTCACGAGGATGATCTTGCCAACGGTCCTCACGAGGCCTGTCGCGCCAGACGGTTGTCCCAGTGTCTGCCTCCATGTCCTCCTCCTCGGCCGAAGCCCCGGTCGCTGCGCTCAGGGCGTCGACTGAAGCATCCTTCGCGAATGGCTCTAAGCTCTTAACAGTCACTGGTGTTGTGGGTGTTGAGGTTGTGGAAGGCGCAGAATGGTCGGCTACCCTTGGATGACTCGGGCTGGTCCCTACCTCGCTTGGTGTCCGGCTCCGCTGCGAGCACTGCGGCTTCCTTGCGCTTCACGTCCTTGGCCTTGGTCTTCTTCTCTTCTGCTCCCGCAGCTGGCAGCTCGAGGAGGGAGAGGCGCCCCTCCTCAGCTCTTGCGCACTTGGTCGCCAGGTTAAACAGCTCCTGAGATGTGCACAACTCCTCGTGGATAGCGAGCTCCTCCTTCATCTTGATGTCGCGGACGCCGTCAGAGAACGCGGAGATGACGGCCTCGTCCGTGACCTTGGGGATCTTGAGGTGAGTGTTATTGAAGCGCTGGATGTACTTCTAGAGGGTCTCTACCGGTTGTTGCTTGATGCGGCGCAGGTCGCCTGTCACACCCTGATTTTCATGCCACAACACTTAAGCTAATAAATCATGATAAAATGTGGTTTGACAAAAACTTTTGAGTGTTTTGGACTTTGCTTGATTAGATTTTTGTTTGCTGTTTGCAAGTGATCTAAAATCAAATAAACCCTCCAACTCTTATACTCCTTCTCCTTGATCCAAAACCTTTCCCAATGATCATGCCATGTGTATAGGACATAGAAGTAACTTCTTACAAAAATAATTTGGCCAAATAGTATTTTCAAAAATTAGTTTTCCAAAAACCCCAATTGAGATTTGCACTGCAAGTACTTAATTAAGGGCAGTAAAAATCTTTCCAAAAATATATTTGACTCCTATTAGATATAGGACACCCAGAAAACACAAAAATATAAATTTAAAAGTTATTTTCCTATTTTATTTAAAGGCTTTTTCTTAAGTCCAGAAATGGTCTTTAATAGGTTAAAATTATTTTAAAGCTTCAAAATATTTGAGGAAAATCAGGGAAACTGAGTGGACATATATTTTCCATGTATAAGAGTTTCAACACATGGTCATGTTCAAATTATTGGTCAAACCCCTCAAAAACCCTTTCTGGATATTTCAAGATTTTGAAATATTTACAAAGGAAATTTTCTTCATTAAGTCAAAGAAAATTCTAGCATGTCACATATGATATATTTGATGATCTTGCAAAGCCTCATGCCTTGAAGATCAAGAAAACATCATCAAACCCCCTCAAAACCATTTATGTCCATTTTGAAGTTTGAGCAACTCTACATTGCCAAACATGTCCAAATGCTCTCAAACTTGGTGCACATGCTCAAATGGTGTAATTATGCATCTAGACCAAATAGCACAAGTTGGAGAGAAGGATATCTTGATCAAATTGTCCCAAAACCCTTTCTGTCCAGAACCAAATTTGAACAACTCTACATTGCCAAGTGTGTCCTTTTGATGTGAATTTTTGTGGACATGTTCAAATCCTCAAATGATGACACTACACCAGGTGGATAATCAAGGATAATAGATTTGCATGACTAAATATTGGAAAAGCCATTTCTGTTTATTTCTAGGGTTTACAAAAGTTGCATTGACCACTTTCTCCATTTGATCTCAAAATTGGTGGTTACTACTAATTTGTAATGTCACTCACTCCTGCTAAGTATCAAAGCAAGTTGAGAAAATTAGCTAGCCCAAACCACCATCAAACACCTTCTGGCAGAATTTCAAAATTCAAGTTTCAACCCCTTACACTAATCTCCAGGAGCTTAAACTCTTCCCACAGCCACATGTAGTCCTCCTCTAACTCCTACATGCTTTGCTGCCCAAGGAGCAATGATTAAGGGGGGCAGAGACCCATTTTTATTCTCTGGACAGCCACTTTCCCCTCCCTTTCTCATCTCTCTCCCACTCCTGGCAAGTTCCAGAGCATCCAAAGCCTCCCTCCCCATTGTTTACTCCCACCTGCAGCCACTAGACACAAGTGGACGCGCGAGTGTGCGCGGAAAAGCCGTGGATGCCGGCCAAAGACACGCTCTGGAGCACGAGGCAGAGCGGGTGACTATTGACGCCGCGTCTGCCGACCACCTCGAGCCTCCCCCTTGCGCCAGTGGAGGTGCCTCGACATCCGCAACACGCCACCACCCTGTCCCCCTCCTCTCTCTTCCTCCTCCTGCCTCCTCTCTCTTGCCTTTGGCCGGCCGCTGAGGGGCTCAATGGGCAGCCTCACACGCGCGATGCCTCTGACCCGTCCCTGCTCCCTCTTTTCTCTCCCTTGAACTAGACCACACCCACGAGCACCTCAGACACGCCCCAAAGCGCTCGTTTGGCCCCTGGCGACTCCCTGGGCCGTGGCCGTGAGCTTCACCCATGGTGCTCCTAGCCGCGCCCATATGAGGTCGTTACGAGCCCTCCTCTCCACTCCATTTGTCCCCTCTCCCTCTTAGAAGCATCCTAGACCTAGCAAACCCTCTCACCGAGCCCTCCATCGCTCCCCATGGCCGGAGCCAAGCCGCCAGACTTCGCCTAAATTTGCGCCCACCACTCCTCCTCCTCCCCTCTGGACTGCACCAGAACATCTCCACCATCATCGCGAGCCCCTCCCGCGCTTCTCCCTCTCCTCCCCGTGGTAGTGCCATCAAGTTCCATCACCACCGCCGGCCTCGCCCGCCGCGGCCGATGATGGGCTCGCATCCGAGCACCCCTGCCTCCGAGGAGTACCTCGTCGGATGCGCCACTCTCCCCTGAGCACACCGGTGGGCGGAGCATCGCTGGAGACGCCCTGTAGCACCGGCGGCCAGCGTCGAACGCCTCCTCTATCTCCCTTCGCGCCCGTGCGGGAGGTTGAGGACGAACCTGCAGGCGGGCCCCGCTCGTCAGTATCCCAGCCACCGGGCCACGCTGGCAAGTGGAGGCAGGTTCGCCTTCTCCCGTTTCACCCGCAGCTAAGGCGCACTCCGACTGGGCGCCGTTGATGTCGCCCTGTCATCCGTGTGGCCGAACCGCTGGGCCGACCCAGCACGGTGCGGTGCTATGCTGCACCCGATGCGCAGTATAGGTATAAACCCCCACCCTTCCTTTGTCTTTTTTTCTTTTTCCAGAAACTTCTAAAATATCCCAAATATTCATATTACCTCCAAATTTGATGATTCAAATTTCCAGTGACTCTATAAATCATGCTATACCTCATAGAGGAGCTTGCACATTTTCCAGAGAACTTTCCTTCACACTTATTTAGTAAATTCCAATTTTCTTAATTCTGTGACAAACTTTAGAAAATCACAGAGGGCTCAAATTTAATCCAAATGCCATGATTCAAATTTCCAAATACATCTGAGATCATAACTTAGGTTATGACCATTTTTCTTAATACTTTCTGTGCCACAAAAAAATAATGAGCCATTTCTTCATGTTAACCAACTTTGCAAATTCATAGGAAATTCATTTGAACTCCAAATCCAGTGAAACCAACTCCTAGATGCTTCTAAAATCATGATTTGCCAAATGGGTACCTTTGCTCATTTTTAAAAAATACTTCTGTACACTTCTTGCAAATCCATAAACCCCTTGATTCCATCATATTGAAATGTTCAGAAATATTCGCTGATCCAATCCCAATGAAACCACTCTGGTTATTTTTCATATAACCAGAGAGGTCCTAGAAAAGTCAACTTCATATTTTTAGAGCACTTTTATTTTTGCCTTGTGGTGTTGCTTATTATGATTGTTTCGACGTTAGTTGACGAAGTAGACGGAGTACTTGGAGAAGGACCAGAAGATTTGAAGACTCTGATGAATCAGGCAAGCAGCCCTTTGACCATGTCTATGAAACCCTTTTTATGCATGTCATATAGCACCATATTGTTGTTGCAACGGAATCATGATGAGGTGGTATCCACTTTGATGGTTTGCCTCCGCTACATCCTCGTTGATACTTGCATTGTGCATGACCCTACCTTCTTATGAGGGTTATGCTGGTGGGAGTAGATATGATGCTAAAGTAGTTGCTACGCAAAAAGTGACGGGAATATGCATGGTGATGGAGACAAAGTATTTCCAAAAGACTTTTCGAAAACCCCAGTGTGTGCCACTCATGCCCCTAGGAGATGATGATGAACTAGGTCACTACTTGGTTGAGAAGTAGTGTACCGAGGCTTGATAAAAGTGTTGTTTACAGAGATGGATTAGATTTAAGATTTGTCGACCGTCCCAATCAAACATGCGCGACCACTCTACCTTTATATGGCAAAGGGCACTATTGATTACCTAGGCCGATACTAGCTTGGAGCCTGCATTGCTATTGACGGGAGAGTCGTTGTTGCGCTCTCTCGGGACGGGGTCGTGCCAGGTAGGGCGGCCATAATAGTTTTTACAGGGCACTGGACACACCGTTGGTATCCGGTGCTTGTGGTATGTGATGAATATGGGAGCGTGGCTCCACAAATTTTAAGTTGTGAAATGTTGGGCACGGGGGTTGCTACCAATCGAGTGGACTCTATGTTAGTGTCATCTAGGGAAAGATAGTGATCAGGTGCTTACCCTGGGTACTTGAGGTACCGCGGGTCGTGGATGACACGGAAGTTCCCCGGATCTTGTGAGTGAAGTGTGCAACCTCTACAGAGTGTAAAACTATTCGAATAGCTGTGTCCATGGTGAAGGACAGTTGGGTGGTGCTGCTTAGACTATAGTCACATGTTTCTGACAAACAACACGGTTTGGTAAATCTGTTGACGTGATTCATGAGGAAGTCACGATGAGCTTGAGCATGAGTTGTTCATAACTATTTCTCAATGTGGATGTCTGTAACCTCCTGATACTTGTTGTAGACGCATTCATATCCTTGATAAATGCTGATCATACTTGCATGAGAAAAACTAGCTTTCCGCAAAACTGCCAATTTAGCATTAGAATCTTGCGTAATTATTCTGTTATCACTCTTGGGTTGCTTGCGAGTACATTCAAAGTACTCATTGGCTTGCCACTGGTTATTTTATTGGCCAGGCATGAAAGAACAGGATATGATGAAGAATACTTCGATGACGAACATGCTAGCTAGGACGCTTCGCAGTCAGAATGCCTGTAGGGTTAAGGCAGATGGCATGGGTCCAAGTTATCGATGAAGATCTCCGCTGCGAAGTTATACTCAAGACTTGACCATAATGGTCCTACTTGTGTAATACGGTATGTATGGATGTAAGACTCTTGTTATTCAGCTTCTGTGTGTTTAGTGAGCATTGATCTCTAGGATCACTCTACATGTGCATTTGGTGGTCACGACTTGTGAGTCGGGGTCCCCACATCGCCCGCGGCCGGCGAGCGGTCGCGGGTGCCCTGGAAGTTGGCGACGAAGCGGTCGCGCATGTCATCCCAGGAGGAGATCGAGCCGTGCTGCAGGTTTAGGAGCCAGGAGCGGGCACCATCCTTGAGAGCCATAGGAAAACTGTTCTCCATGACTTTCTCATCGCCGTTGGCCGCCTCTATGCTAAGTTCGTAGAGCTGCAGGAACTCCGCGGGGTCGGCGGTGCCGTCATAGCAAGGAGGCAAATCTGGCTTGAACTTGCCTGGCCACGCGACGCTATGCAGCTCAGGGGTGAAGGCGCGGCAACCGGCCGTGGTTGCTGGGGGTCGTCTTGGAGGTGGAGCTTGGTCTTGATGGGGTCCGTGTGCAGCCACCGCGGGCAGCGCGCGGTCTTGGCGAGGAGGCGCGGGGAAGCGCAGGTGCAACTTCTCGTGCCCGAGGAATCTCTTGCCAGCTTCTCTCTTCGCGTGCGGGCACCGGGCGTGGTGGATCACGCCGTGGGGCCGTGCGCCTTGGTGCCAAGGCACCGTCTTGGGGCAGAGGTGGTGGAGGCGCTCCATGAGCCACGCCGCTGTGTGGCGGAGGAGGGCGAGAGAGTGGGGCGGCGCCGAGAGCCCCTGCGGCGCGGGCGAGCTCTGTGACGCGGTTGAGCCAGTCCTCCTAGAGGTCGTCGACCGGGCGATAGCGCAGGAGCTCGTTCGCCATGAGGAGCGCGGCCTGCGCGTCGATGGGAGCGCGACCTGCGTGGGATGAGGAACCGGCCGGGGTGAGTGATGGAGTGGCAGTGCGGCCATCCTGCCGCACCGATGGGTGCAGCGAGGATGCTTGCTGCTCGTTCCCCGCCTGGCCGGTGGCGGCGTTGGCGGCAGGATACGGAGAACGACAAGGTGGCCCGCCAACGGGAGCTGTCTGAGCAACGCGGGCGGTGAGGGCAGCCCGGCGCTCCGCTCGAGCATGGCGAGCGTCCGCCATGGAGACGATGGAGCTATGGATCAACGGAAGGGAAGCTACAGCGCACCCCTACCTGGCACGCCAAATGTCGGATGTCGGGTTCCGGCAAAAACCTTAAGGTTCAAACTCTGGGGTGCGCATGAAGTTCTTTCCCTCCTACCGATCCAGGCCCTAGCTCGCTAAGATCTCGTGGACGAACTCGCAACACAGAAAGGCATGAGATTTATACTGGTTCGGGCCACCGTTGTGGTGTAATACCCTACTCCAGTGTGTGGTGGTGGATTGCCTCTTGGGCTGATGAAGAACAGTACAAGGGGAAGAACAGCCTCCCGAGGTTGAGGTGCTCTTGTGCTCGGTGAACTTTTGGGGGTGGGAACTCGATCAGTTCAACCTGCCTCTACTGTGGTGGCTAGCTCTACTTATATAGGCCCTAGTCCTCTCTCAAATATTGAGCGGGAAGGGAGCCAACAATGGCGGGCAAATTTGAAAGGGGACAACTAGTACAAGCTATCCTGACAAAAGCGGTCTTCGCCTGCGAAAGGGTCTGGTGGTGACGCCGTCTTGGGCTCCACGGTGACCTCCGTCCTGCAGGCCTGCTGATCTTGGTCTCGTTGCGCTGATATGGCAACCTTTGCTTGATGCCTCCGTACTCCGCGCCTGCGCTCACTTCCTTAGCACCAAAGAGGAAACAAGGACGCTTACTGCGCTGGCGCCCGCCTAGCGTCGATCGTCATGGCTCACGTCACAAGGGCCTCATGAGGTTTGCCCCGCCTTGATATCTCCGCTCCTCGCGAGGCAGCCTGGTGAGGCCGCTCCCGAGGAAGTCTTGTGTCGTCCGCCTCGCGAGGCTTGGCCCCTCGCGAGGTTCTTGAGCCTCGTCGAACGCTAGGACCCGTGCGAAGCGATGCTTGACCTCGTGAGGAAGGATTGCTTCAGCTCCGTAGACGAGGAAGAATGGAGTCTCGCATGTTGGCTTGGTGGCGGTGGTTTGGATGGACCACAGCACGGACTGGAGCTCGTCGTGCCAGCTCCTGGCGCAGCCTCTAGCTTCTTCTTTAAGGTCCTGGTCTTGAGGCCCCTCAGGACCTCCGCGTTAGCGCGTTCGGCCTGACCGTTACTCCTGGGGTGGGCCACCGAAGTGTAGCAGATTTGCGTTCCAAGGTTAGCACAGTAGGTTTGGAAGAGGTTGCTAGTAAACTGTGAACCGTTATCTGTGATGATGCGGTTGGGGACCCCGAAGCGGCTCACGAGGCCCTTGATGAACTTGACAGCAGAGCCGACTGGAATGGTGCAGACCGCTTCCACTTCTGCCCACTTGGTAAACTTGTCGATGGCGACGTAGAGATAGCAGTAGCCCCCTGGCGCTCAAGGGAACGGGCCTAAGATGTCCAGCCCCCAGACCACAAACGGCCACGTGAGCGGGATGGTTTGGAGGCCCTGAGCAGGCTGATGGATCTACTTGGCATGGAATTGGCAAGCTTCACAGGACTTCATCAGCTCGGCTGCGTCGTTGAGCGCTATAGGCCAGTAGAATCCACTGCGGAACACCTTGCCGACGAGGGTCCGTGATGACGAGTGATGCCCGCAGTCCCCGCCATGTATGTCAATCAGCAGCTCCCTTCCTTGATCGCTGGAGATGCAGCGTAGCGTGACGTCGTTCGGCCGTTTCCTGTATAACTCGCCGTCTTGAATGCAGTATGCCGTGGCTTGCCGGTCCACGCGCTCCGCGTCCTCTTCCTTCTCCGGCAGCGTCTCGTGCATCAGGTACTCTTTGAATTCCTTGGTCCAGCACTCCTCCTGGGGCTCGAGCGCCAAGAGCAGCCGAGCTCCTGAGGTCGGGCCACAGGCTGGGGCTCCCGTGGCTGGGGGCTGTGGGAGCTCCTCCCGAGGCTGAGTCGTGCTTGAAAGAGGTGGCGTGGCTGATGGCTTGAAGAGCCGCTCTTCGAAGATGCCAGGCTCTTGTGGTTGCCTCTTGGATGCTCTCCTGGCGATGTCGTCGTCTTCCTTGTTGGTGCCCCGAGGCACGTGCTGCAGCTCCAGGCCCGAGAACTGCTTTCCCATCTTGCGCACCTCCGCAAGGTAGGCCTCCATGTGCTCATCCTTCGGCTCGTACACCTTGTTGGAGAAGTTGACGAGGAGCTGTGAGTTGCCTTTGACGGTGAGGCACTTCACCCCTAGAGCCGCCCGCAGCCTTGAGCCAGCTATGAGGCCTTCAGATACAGGATATTGTTGGAGACCTTCTCGCCATCTTTGAAGCAGAGTTGCCCGGCGTAGTAGAGCTTGTCTGAGTGGGCGAGATGAGCATTGCTCCAGCCCCGCACCTGGTGGTGTGAAAGGCGCATCGAAATACATGACCCAACCGTCTGGTGCTTTGCTTCTGAGGAACTGGACGGTCTTCTCCTTCCTCAAGAGCAGGGCATCTGCCCATTCTGCCACAAAATCGTGAGCACAGCTCCTTGATGACCACAGTAGTGCTGAACTCCAAGCTGGAATGCTTGCAACTCGATGTTCCATTCAGCGACCCTTCCGGCTGATTTAGGGCTCCCGAGTACCCTCTCCAATGGGTAGGCTGAGGCGACCTTGATGGGGTGGCCAGAAGTAGTGCCGCAGCTTGCTTGAGGCCACCAAGTCTGCGAGCAGGAGCTTTTGCGGCATGGGATAGCGCACCCTCGCGTCCTTGATCGGTCTTGATGAAGTACTGCTGGTGCTCGGCGAGGCTGGCACCTTTGTCGAGGCCAGTCGTCGGAGATTGTGGCATATCCTGAGGTGGTCGGTTTCCTGAGATCTGACCGTCCTCAGGAGCTTCTGCGACGTTGCCCTGCTGAGCTTGGTCTTCCGCCACTGATGGCTTTGCTGCGCCTTCCTGACCCTGTGCTGCATCTGCTTTGGCTTGGCATGGCACATCCTTGTCTTGGCGCTCCTCCCGAACCACCACCAGCGCCGCGCTAGCGAAGTATGGGGTGGTGGCAAGGTAGAGTACCAGAGGCTCGAGAGGCCGCGGTGCCACCATCACCGGGGGGCTGGTGAGGTATTTCTTGAGGTATTGGAAGGCCCGGTCGGCCTCCGGGGTCCACTCAAACGGGCCCTTCTTCTTCATGAGCTTAAAGAAGGGTAAGGCGCACTCGCCTAGCTTGGAGATGAAACACCCTAACGCGGTCACCCGCCCTGCTAGCTTCTGCATCTCCTTGAGGGTCTGTGGTGGGCTCATGTCTTTGATGGCCTTGATCTTCTCAGGTTTCACCTCGATCCCCCCTGTGGGACACGAGGAATCCCAATAGCTTGCCGGAGGGGACACCGAACAGGCACTTCTCCGGGTTAAGCCTCAAGTTCACTTGGCGCAAGCTCTTGAAGGTCTCCTCCAAGTCTTGAATCAATGTCCTCGCCTCGCGAGATTTGACCACTATGTCATCAACGTAGGCCTCTGTGTTTCTTCCGAGCTACTGCCCCAAAGCGATGTGCATCAGCCACTGAAAGGTTGTGCCCACGTTGCACAACCCGAAGGGCATGCAGGTGTAGCAGTACACCCGCATGGTGTCAGGAAGGCTGTCTTCTCCACATCCTCCACCGCCATCTTGATTTGGTGGTATCCAGAGAACGCATCCAGGAAACATAGCAAGTCGCACTCGGCGGTGGAGTCGACGATTTAATCGATGCGTGGAAGGGGGAATGGATCTTGGGGGCAAGCTTTGTTAAGGTTGGTGAAGTCGACGCACATCCGTTCCTTCCCGCCTTTCTTCGGTACTATGACGGGGTTCGCCAGCCATTCAAGGTATCGAACTTCTCGGATGGTACCTACCGCCTCCAGCTTGCGTGTCTCTTGGACGATGAAGGCCTGCTTCGCAGCGAACTTCCGTCTTGCTCGCTGCTTCACGGAGCGTACGTTGGGGCACACCCTCAGATGATGCTGGATCACCTCTCCCGGGACCCCTACCAGCTGATTGGGCTCCCACGCGAATATCTCCTTGTTCGCGCGCAAAAACTATACCAAAGCTTCTTCTTGTCCTGGGTCAAGGCCGGTTTCTATGGTGAAGGTGGCTCCTGAAGAGCCTTCCTCGTTGACCGGCACCTGCTTGGTCTCTGCCTTGTCTTGGGTGAATAGCTGCTTCTTCTTGGTGGGCGCGGTCTCCTTGGCCTCGGGCGTACCGGCGCCGGCTGGCTGTGCTGCTGCCGTAGTCTTGAAGGCGAGCCTGAGCGCCGTCACAGCCTCCTTAGTGTCCCCCTTGATGGTGAGGACGCCCTCGCTCCCTGGCATTTTCATGAGGTTGTAGGCCGGGTGAGTCACCGCCATGAATTGAGCGAGAGCCGGGTACCCGAGGATGGCATTGTACGGGAGACCGATGCAGGCGATGTCGAAGTCCACCAGCTCAGTGTGGTTGTTGTCGCGTGTGCCGAAGGTGACAGGAAGGCGGATCTGCCCTAGAGAGTGGGCATCTCTACCACCCACTCCCAAAAAAGGCTTCCTGAGGTTGAGCCACTCGAGCGGCACGTGGAGAATGCTGAAGGCTTCTACTGAGAGCAAGTTTAGGCCGGCACCGCCGTCGATGAGGTTCTTGGTGACAGCCACGTTGTAGATGGTGGGCGTGCAGAGCATTGGGAGCATGCCAGAGCTGGCGGTGGAGCCGGGGTGGTCTTCCGAGCCGAAGGTGAGGTCGGCCTCCGGCGCAGCCCAACCCGGCGGAGCCTCCGGGCGTTTGGAGGCTGCCCCAATATGACGGAAGAAAGGTTTGACGTGGCGATCTGAAGGCGGTGCTTGAGAGCCACCTAGCAGTGTCGCGACTGCGTGGTGCGCCGGCACCGCGTAGCGCGCGGTGAAGCAGTTGCAGAGTTCCCCAGGATGCCATCGTGGATCCCGGGAGGTTGAGCAGCCAGGCGCGCGGCTCGCCGGCAAGGGCCATGGGGAACCAGTTGGCCATGATCTTGTCGTCGCCTCCGGCCTCGAGGACGGCCTCCTCGTCTGCCTGCGAGGCAGCGCCCGGGTCTGCCGCGCCCGTCATGTGCGGCGGCATCTCCGACTTGAACTTGGTTGGCCACTGCACCTGCCGCAGGGCGGTGGCCAGGGCTCGGTACCCAGACTCCCTGCTGCTGGTGTCGGCCACAGAGGTGGGTGTCAGGGCACCTGCCATGGGAGCGAAACGCGGCGGCACGGGGCGCAGGTTGGTGGAGTGGAGCTCCGGCGCACCCCTACCTGGCGCACCAAATGTCGGATGTGGGGTTCCGGCAAACCCTTAGGTTCGAACACTGGGGTGCGCGTGAAGTCTTTCCCTCCTACCGATCTACGCTCTAGCTCGCTAAGATCCCACGGACGAACTCGACGAACTCCCAACACAAAAAGACATGAGGTTTATACTAGTTCGGGCCCCTGTTGTGGTGTAATACCCTAGTCCAGTGTGGTGGTGGTGGATTGCCTCTTGGGCTGATGATGAACAGTACAAGGGAAGAACAGCCTCCTGAGGTTGAGGTATTCTTGTGCCTGGCTAACTTGTGTGGGTGAGAGCTGGGCGAATTGCTCGATGCCCCAACTGGGATGGCCAGCTCTACTTATATAGGCCCTGGTCCTCTTCGCAAATATCGAGCGGGAAGGGAGCCAACAATGGCGGGCGAATTTGAAGGGGGATAGCTAGTACAAGCTATCCTGACAAAAGCGGTCTTCGCCTGCGAAAAACTCTAGTGGTAACACCACCTTGGGCTCCACGATGACCTCCGTCTCGCCGTTCCCTGGTCTTGGTCTCGTTGCACCAGTATAGCAACCTTTGCCTGATGCCTCGGTACTCTTCGCCTGCGCTGGCCTCCTTAGCACCAAATAGGAAATAAGGACACTGCACGTGCTGGCGCCCGCCTGGTGCCGTTCATCATGGCTCACGTCACGAGAGCCTCGTGAGGTTTGCCCCGTCTTGATATCTCTGCTCCTCGTGAGCCTGCTTGGCTAAGCCGCTCTAGAGGAGGTCTTGCGTCATCCGCCTCACGAGGCATGGACCCTCGCGAGGGTCTTGGATGCCTTGTTGATCAAGATGGGCTGTTCAGCCTACTTGCTTAGCCATGCCGTGGGCCGCAGGCAGGCAAGTCTGGGGACCCCGTTCCCTGAACACCGACATAGCCCCCATGGCCCCTCTGGCTCCTGAAGTGCCGGCGTCTGGCTCGGCTGAAGAGGTCCCGACTGCTCCGGAACCCGCAGTCTCCCACAGATCCGACATATTATAGGAAGTGACGAGTTCTCATCCACATGATGCATTGCTATGCTTACCCTCTTGATCAGCTTACATGCCATATTATAGGTCACTTGGTGGCTTCCTGCTCAATGAGCATAGCTATGCTTACCCTCTTGACCGGCTTGCATGCCATATTATACGTCACTTGGGGGCTTCCTTCTCAATGAGCATAGCTATCGCTGGTGCGCGTCGGTGCTATACAAATGGTTTTTAACCCCTTTCTGCGACGGCATTTGGAACCGTCGCCAAGTCAGTGTTGGCGATAGGGGGGTCCTTCCCACACGACCCAGATACCATCGGGGATAGGGGGCCTTGGTTCATACAGTTGTCCCTACATAACCGTTTTCAATATCTCTAATATCCAAAATGCTTCATCCTTGCTACTCGTTTGTGCTCGCATTGCCATCGCAGTCGGAGTTTTGTGGTTTTACATAAAACCAGGCAGATTCCAGGCACGGGAGTTTTCCGGGCACGTACCAAACTGTCTCTATGTTTACGATGCCTGGCACATCACAAACAGTTCATGATTATAAACCGTGTATGATAGGTAGACAATCACACACATTTATTTTTCCCGCACTGTATGTGATAGTGTTTGACATCACACACGCTTTGCAAATGACAACTATGTGCATTGTTACACACGTTTCCTCTTCGTGAACTGTGTCGAATTATGATGTATATCACACACACTGTTCTTTATTAACCGTGTGCACCGTAATGACATGCACACCGTAATTTCGCCCTAATTTAATTGCTGCTATTTAAAATTGTACCTAAGTTAAACTTAAAAGTAGGCTATATCTTTATTCATATCCATCAGGTTCAAACAACCAATGCATTATTCGATTCACGGGTACATATGTTTAAGAATTACATAAGCACCAAATAAAGAATGATGAACCAGGGTTCTATACTTGTACTATTACAGAGGGTAAAGAAAGAGGCGACATACATTTTGGTTGCTGAACAAGGTGAAGCAGAATGGTCCTATTGTGCTCTCCTCGATGCAGAAGGCATGCACGACTCTAGTCCAACCTCTTATGATGGCCGACCGCCAATCATGTAGTTTGAGATGTAATCTTGAGTAAACTTCTTTAGGATCCACTGCAAAGGAAAAAAAGATTCAGACATTGTCATCACAACTCATTACGGGCAGTAAAAAGAAGGCTACAGGGTTCTTACTTACCATCCTGCAGTTCAGTGTTGTCTTGAATAAAGTGTAAACAAATAGTTCGATTGACATCTTTTGACCCATTTTAATAACAATCTTTATCAGTTTCCTCACTTGATGCTGGTTCATGAATATCTCATTGCCCCATACGCAGAAAGGGTCGAAGTGTGGATCTTTGGCAATGACATATGTACCTAAAAGCACCAAGTTAATATTAGAAGCTAAACTACAATTGCAAAATGATGTAGTACAACACTCCCTGCATCCCATTATATAAGATTTTATTACATGTATATCTAGACATCATCAGAACATTAAGGTAACACTCTTCCTTGTTGCTATGTAGCCTGGGATTGCATATTTAGTCATTGATTACAATGCATGTTGCTATGTAGCCTTAGATATATTAAATATGGCCGTAGTTAACCCATCTTGATAAATGGAGTTCTGAGATATATTCAGTGAAATGTCTGATTCGACGATTAATCCCTTATCAGCCCCCAGGCTATATGGTACCAGCTACTGAGATCCTGAACAATGAGTACATATAAGCAATGCGATGAAACTAACCTCGAAGAAAAATATCATTGTTCTCGATATTGTCCTGTATGAGTACATATAAAGGCATGTTATGCACAACATGCTAAACATCAACCAAATATATCCATGGTAGACAACATAATCTACAAATGATAGCTTCAGTGTGCAGGCTTAAGCATGCTAGTTAAGAAAAACAAGAAGTGGAAAGGTGTGTTAACTGCATCAGGCATAACATTTAAAAACAAGCAAATAGTTATTCAAATTGGTATTGTGCAGGTGTAAAGTAAACTAATTATTGTTAAAAAACGAAAAGGCATGTTAACTGCAATATCCTTAACAACAACCAAATATCGTAATTCATAGTGGTATTATTGAAACTGTTATTGATGAAATTGAACTGCACGACAAATAGTTCCACATATAGAGCATTACATTGTAAAGAACTAAAATAAACAAGGCATAAGACCATCTCTAGCCGATCCTTTAAAAGTTAAAGGACTAAAACCATTAGTGGATATATATATACTCCAGCAATTCTTGGCCGTTTCTAGTCGATCCCCTAAACTTAATGTTGTAAACTTCAATTTGATCATGCATTCAAACATAAACATAGATAGTTCTACGTAATCGAACATAAAACATAAATTTAAACTAAGCTAAACTACTTTCAGTCGAAGTAGAGGTCGAGACGATCCTTCCTCGTTAGGTACGGTGTGCCGTGAGCCGGGTCCGGGACGGTGCCCTCGTCGGGGTCATTGGGGAAGACACTCCTCCACTCGTCGACGTCGATCTCCTCATCCTCACGGCCTTCGACATCGTCATCGGAGGAGAGAGCGATAACCTCGCCGCCCTCCGCACCGGCAATGATCGCCCGCTCTGCCTCCACGAGCTCCGGGTGCTGTCGGCGGAGCTCTTGCATGTAGGCCTCGTCGGCGGCCTTAGTCTCGAGGCGCTCCAACGCCTCGCAGTCCTCCCGCGCCATAGCCGAGCTCGCCACCCTGGCTCCGGCGGAACGAGGTCGACCGGACGTGTGCCGAAGGGGAAATTGAGCCTAGCCGCTGCGCCGTGGTAGCGGACCTGCCAGTGGTCGTACTCCATGGCCGTTAGCTCGGCCATGTAGAAGCTACCGAGCCACCGGCGGGTGTGGGTCTCTCGATTTGTAATCTCAGCGACCCACGTCCCCCCACCGCCGCTGCGGGACCCTGAGGTAGGACCTCGTCGGCTGCTGGGTCCGACGGAGGACGGGGAAGTCCTCGAATCAGCGGAGGGGCGCGGTTGCGGGCGGATCGGGGGACTGGCGACGGTGCATCGATAAAGAGCCCGCAGAGGACGACGGGGACACCTCGGCGACCACCTCACCGGCATCGGGTGAAGAGGCCGCGATAAACCTCCTTTTGGCCATTGGCTCCTCGAGCTCCATGGCATACAGGCATAGGTTGAGGATGGAGCCGGTGGCAATGGCGGCGACCTACCAATGGTTTCGGGGTGGTGTGTGTCTGTGTGAGTGGAGGTTTGGGAGTGTGTAGTGTGTGTGGAGGGGGGGGGTGCAAGGTGGTGTTTGAGGAAAGACCGGGAGAGCTGAAAATTTTACTAGGCGGGAGTACCAAGGTGGGGATACTGAAAATTTGGATCAAGGGCGAGCAGATATTTTTGAGATTGCGAGGGCTCCAGAGGCGGGAGTAAAATTCCGGGGCTACTGAAAATTTGAATCATGGGACTGAAGCAAAGCGAGAGTAACAAACATCGCATACGGTGCGCACATACTAATCGTGTGCTATAAACATTAAAACCTTCCAGGCAGTAGATACTTTCGAGATTACGAGGCAGTAGGTATTTTCAAGACCGGGAGGCAAGCCTCGTGAAGCCCAATTTACTGTGCTAATGTGAGGGATTGCAGGGCACGGGTGTGGCACACATGTAGTCTGATCGAACCGAGTCTGTTGCGTACCCAATCACAGACAGTTTCTACATCCAACTCGTGTGCTGTTTATAAATTTGGCATAAAGAATAATGCGTGAGAGGGTCAGAACATGAACACACTTGCATGTGGACCAAATATATGTATGAAAAGGGTGGTTTGATGTTCGAATACCCAATGCACAACTTTGATGTGGCACCTGTCGCACAAAAGCACAGTATTGCTAGTCAGCCACCCCCCTACGAACCCCACTTCGTGTCTGTGGTAAGGGAATCCTAGCTACGAATGAATTCCCCCAAACTACGAATGCATGTCGGCGGGTCAGACCACATACGAACCACGTGCGGTTGGCCCTACTATATGTATGAAAAGGGTGTGGTGTTCGCTATTTAACTACCATTCATAACTTTTGATGTGGCACGTGTGCCTCTGAAATTAACCGGACTTCCCTGACCCCACGGAGGTTGCAGGTAGCGCGAAGTAGCCCCCGCCCCCCCCCCACACACACAGACACTTCGGGGGGAGGGCATCTCACCAAGACGTACTGTAACATGGACCAAGCAGAATCCAACTTGGTCGTACAACCTCTCCCTGCTCGTTGTTGGTCAAAGTGATGGACGTCCACACGACCCCGCAAAATGGGCTAGCTTGTCGGCGGTAACCTCGCGAGGGAGTATTGTATGAAGAAAAACCCACTATGTGCATGTGGCCCAAGTATGTATATGGAAGTGGTGTGTGTGGTGTTTGAATACTAAATGCGCAAATTTGATGTGGCACCATGCTTTGGAACTGTAAAATCCCCACACCGAGCGAGGGTTCACGACGCGTAGCATGCTCTCAAACTTAATTAGGCTTGGAATGGGTCGACCTACTATACGGTAACTCGAAGCAAAGAAGAAGAATATATCCACCCTGGTAACCTTTCTCGTCATTGGTCGAAATGATGGATGTCCACGCGGGCCCATGAATATATATATGTCACGCCCAATATGCGACCCTATCCAAAAGGAACTCGATGGTCCCACCAAGGATAGACCCGCATATTGAAACACTTTTGCAAGGTGGATATCATTACATCAACATTACATAATAGATGGGGATACATACATTAGGCACAAATGCCACAAGAATACATCAACATCATATACAAGATCAACATCCATCTACGGATGAAACATAAGCGAAACTCAAACAATATCCACCACCTTTAGCCCAGGCTGCCGACCTGGAACCTATCCCCGATCGAAAGAAGCAGAAGAAGAACTCCAATACAAGCAAACATCGCTCTCACGTCATGATCATCGCAAACCTGTACCTGCAACTGGTGGTGTAGTAATCTGTGAGCCACGAGGACTCAGCAATCCCATTACCATGGGTATCAAGACTAGCAAAGCTTAATGGGAAAAGGAAGGGGTAAAGTGGCGAGGTTGCAGCAGCGACTAAGCATATATGGTGGCTAGCATACGCAAATGAGGCGAGAAGAGAAACAAAGGCAGTGTCGTCAACTAGTAATGATCAAGAAGTGATCCTGAACTCCTACTTACGTCGGACATAACCCGAAACCGTGTTCTCCTCTCGATCAACCCGAAAAGAGACACTCACGTTCGCGCTACGGTTGGTGTATTTTAGAAGAGTTTGCTTCAAGTTTACTACAACGGATATTAACAAATTCCCATCGCCACATAACCGCAGGCACGGCTCTCGAAAGTTTATACCTGCGGGGTGTCCCAACAGCCCATGATAAGCTCTCGCGATCAACGAAGGATATTCCTTCTCCCGGGAAGACCCGATCAGTCTCGGAATCCGGCTACAAGACATTCGACAGCAATAAAACAAGACCAGCAAAGCCGCCCGATCGCCGACAAACCCGATAGGAGCTGCACATATCTCGTTCTCGAGGCAACACGGATGAGACTAGCTACGAGTAAAACCAGACCTCGAGTTGCTCGAGGGGCCCCAGCAGTAGCTCGGTTCAGGCCAACACTTAGAAAGCACCGGCCACAGGGGGGCTAAAATAAAGATGACCCTTGGGCTCCGAAACCCAAGGGAAAAAGGGCTAGGTGAGGCAAATGGTAAAACCAATGTTGGGCCTTCTTTGGAGGAGTCTTATTCAAAGCGAGTGTCAAGGGGTCCCATAAATCACCCGACCGCGTTAGGAATGCAAAATCCGGGAACATAATACCGATATGACGGAAACTAGGGCGGCAAGAGTGGAACAAAACACCAGGCATAAGGCCGAGCCTTCCACCCTTTACCAAGTATATAGATGCATTAATAATATAAGATATATTGTGATATCCCAACAAGTAAACATGTTCCAACAAGGAACAACATCTCCATGTTCCCACAAGGAACAAACTTCATCTTCACCTGCAACTAACAACGCTATAAGAGGGGCTGAGCAAAGCGGTAACATAGCCAAACAACGGTTTGCTAGGAAGGGTGCAAAAGGTTAGAGGTTGACATGGCAATTTGGGAGGCTTGAGGAAGAAGTGATAGGTAGCGCAGCATAGCGATAGAACGAGGCAACTAGCATAGCAATGATAGTAATGAGATACAAAGTGACGGTCATCTTGCCTGAAATCCCGCAAGGAAGAAGAACGAGTCCATGAAGAAGACGAACGGATGAAGCCGAACCAAGCGTAGACGAACAAATCCTCACGATCGCAACGAAACAGGAACTAACAAGAAGAAGCACACAACATAGTAAACACACCACACATGAACAAGGCATGATGCACAAACAAGCATGATGCATGACAAAGCTAGATGAGGCTACACATGGCAAGAGATGATGCAAACAAGAACAACACATCAAGGCAAGTTTAAATGAGCCCGAGAACAACATATAACAATTCCGGTAAGTCCTCATATGCAAATTTCGAAATTGGTCCAGATCTGAATAAACCTTAAGTTCACGTTGTTAAACAGCAAATTAAGATGCACCACGATGATCTACACGAAATTCTAGTCAAGTTACATATAAAGTTCATTTAATTCGGAGCTACGGCCTAGAAGATATGAGCAAAACAAGTTAAACATGGCATTGATGCAAAATGCATCCAAACATCAAGCAAACACCTCAAAACAATGATGCAACAAGATAATATGAAGCTACATGCAATTCTAAGCAAGTTTCATATAGAGCACACTCAAAACGGAGCAACGGATCAACTCATACACTCCAAACGATATATATCACCAATCTGTCCATAACAGCAACTAGGCATATTGCAAGCACGAAAACAACATGCTACAGGACCTCAACAAGAAATCAAAAGGCATGGGCATGATGTACAGGTAAATCACGACAAAACATGAACACTGAGCTATCTCCATAAATCACTAGAACATGCTCAAACACACATGGCAAGATTGCAAATAATAACAGTTTCAGACTTATCAGGAAATAACATCAGGTTGCAATGTTTAGAGTTATGAAACAACATTCTACAGGAACTTATCATGGCAAACAAAGGCATGGCATGAACCTACTAAATGCATAGATCAAAAGTCCTTTACTGACCATGAGCCAAAAAGGATCAGAAGATATGATGGCACCCATGTAAACATGGCAAGTTATATTACAGATTCATATATGGCAGGAACAACAATAAGTAGGCATGTTGGTGAGCTTGAACCACTCACCACAGAGCAATACATGGCATGGCAAGGCAACTCATAGTAAGAAGACATGGCATAGAAGCTATACATGGCAAGAACAACATCATAGCATACACGGATCCACTACAACAACCTTGGCAATATTGAATAACATGTAAACAACCTGCCAGGAAACATTTTATAGCAAAAGTAGAGCTCGATTGACTCAAGCTATGGCACTCCATAATTGCAAACAAGGGCATGGATGGATAGAGAATAACCATATGTTCAAAACATCCTTACTGAAGTATCTCAAAATAAGCATGGATCTCTCGGTAGCATCAAGTTTACATGGCATAAAAATATCAGCAGAACAGGGGCTGAAATCAGCAACATCACGAAGCCTAGTTTGCATGTTTGTGCTAGTCACCACAGAGATCACAAAAATACATGGCATACACCCCTGTAAAGATGGCATGGCATATTACAAAACACATGTAGGACTCAAGTTCATAGGGTGCACACATCAATCATGGCAAAAATGACAAAATTGCATGTTCTGATAAGAATCTGAAACTAACATCACATAGCCCTCTTCCAACAGCATTTCGGGCATCAAGATCAGCTCAAATAAAAATGATGCAATGAGATGAAATGATGTACTCGTCGAGGCGAACAATTTGGCATATTACACGCACTAAACGGAGCAACGGATGCAGAGTTATGACACGATGAACATGGCAACATGATGACAAAAATTACAGGACTTGGCAGATTTTACCAGCTCAGAAAAGTCAACGGTGGCGCGAGTCGAGATGGCGGAGAAGGGGCGGGGGCGGAGGCCTTGGCGGATCCGGGCGGATCTCGCGGATCCGCCGGATCCCGCGAGGGGAGGCGACGGGCGGCGGGCGCGCAGCCAGGCGAGGCGAGGCAGGGCGGCGCAGCCAGCCACCGGCCGGAGGCCTTGGCGCGAGGAGCGGAAGCCGGGCGAGGCGCGGACGCCGGGCTTCTGGCCAGCCGGCTGCAGCAACGGCGGCCAGGCCGCCAGCGGCGCGGGTCAGGCGGGCGCCTTGCCCGGCCGGGCGCGGTCCGCGAGGCGGCGCGGACGGAGCGGGGCGGCGAAGCCTGGTGCTGACAATGGCTGCGACCCGTTCCAGACCCCGGCGGGCAGCATGGTGGGCAGCCAGCCAGGCGGGAGGAGAGAGAGAGACCGCGGGCGGAGGTGGCGGCGTGCGGTTGGACGGGGCGGCGGCGGAGGTGACGTGGCGCAAGCGGGTTGGCTGGGGTGAGGTGGAGGCTGGACATGTCCGGCGGGGTCCGGACGTGTCCGGCCGCGGGATGAGGACAAAGCTAGGGTTGCACCGCGAATTTGGGAGGGAGGGGCTTATATATAGGTAGAGGGAGCTAGGAGAGTCCAAATGAGGAGCGGTTTTCGGCCACGCGATCGTGATCGAACGACCGAGAGCATGGAGGGGAGTTAGATGGGTTTTGGGCCACTTTGAAAGGGTGTTGGGCTGCAAAGAAGGAGGCTTTACGGTTACCGGTTAACCGTTGGAGTACCAAACGACCTCCAAATGGCACGAAACTTGACAGGCGGTCTACCGGTGCTATACCAAGGCCGCTTGACAAACCTCGGTCCAATCCGAGACCGTTTAACACCTGCACACGAAAAGAGGTAAAATGGGGCGCCGGGGAACATAGGAGTCACAGATTGCAAAACGGACAACGGGGAAAATGCTCGGATGCATGAAACGAACACGTATGCAAGATGAAATGCACATGATGACATGATATGAAATGCATATGATGACATGGAAAAGTGCAACACGCAAGCACATGACATGGCAAAGACGGCGAATAACTGACGGTCACCTGGCGCATCGAATCCGGGCCGTTACAACACTCCTCCACTAACAAGAGATCTCGTCCCGAGATCTTAGGACCGAGACGGAAGGTAAAGAGGAAGAGGTGAAACAAGAAATCAAGAGAAGAAGCAAAGAATTGAGAGCACTCGAGAAGAAGAGAGGAACGGCGAGAATGGCGAGAATCGAAAGCTCACTGAATCAGATAGACTATGAAACCACTCGTTCTAACCGGAGTGGTTAGAATGAGAAAAGAAACGGATAAGACTGAAAGGATTTAGGCAGCACTCCGGCTAAAACATGGAGGAATAGAACTTGAACTTGAGAGGATGGAATGATACTTGATGAACTCTTGAAGAATGAATTAAATCATGAAGAACCACCATGAAAAACTCCAGTAAAATAAAGGACGATGAGATATAATGAAGGAAGAAAGAATAAGAAGAGCCTTGCGATGATTTAGATGGAGGTTCCGACGAAATGGTCGAGGAAATAATTGAACTCCGGAAAAGAAAAGATGAAGACACTTGGAACTAGAATTTATTCATCAAGAACAAACTCTGAAGAAAAAGATTAATCACTTTGATGAAATGAGAATAAGATTTATTGTATGCTTATCCTTCATCAAATTAAATTGATGACAAGCAATGGATTTTGCATACTACTTATTCTTCTTGAAAAAGAATTGAGAAGTGACATATCGCAAGCTTGAGAAGGTCTTCATGAACCACCGGTAGGATTGGAAAGAACGAATGAATTAAAATGATAATCAAGGAAAAAGAATCTTGAACGAACCGTCGTTAGAAATGAAAATGAACGAAGAGAAGAGAACGAATCGCCGGAAAGAATTAGAAACCACGAAGATACTTGAGGGAAAATTAGAGACAAGAGAACGAAGAGATCGCGAACTGATTGACGAATGCTTGAATGAAGCACCGGAAGAATATTGAGATGAACGAAGCTGAAAACTTGGAACGAAGAAATATGCCGAAAAAATGACCTCCGGATGATCGAGACGGAAAACAACTCCTGAAGTACTCCGGATGGATGAAAAGAGTTTGCATGACTGGAAACAATTAGATAGGATAACATCGAGCTAGCACCATGAACCTCCGGGAGAATGGACAAGATTTAAGAGAAACTCTACTTCGTTCTTCAAATGACGATGAGAAACACCCCCAAAATTAATGAGATACTCCGGAAGAAAGAAAAACAGAGAGGTTGAGCCAACAATGAAATGATTTGAAATTGATCTTGGAAAAGGCATCTGACTGATGAAATCCATACTTACGTCACAATTGAAAAGAATTAGGAATAACTCCGGAATAATTAGAAGAGTCGGGTAAGATCCTGGGGAAAAGACCTGTGGGTTAGGGCCCACTAAAGGGAAAAAACACCGTTGGAAAGAATTGTTGAAGAGAAATGATGCACCGGAACAATTGAAATATTTGGATGAGGTGACAACCTCGAACTAATTAGAACACAAACGAATCTCCTGAGATGTGTTGAACACTCCGGAATGATAAGCTGGCGAGAGGCGAACGAGCAAAGAGAACACTTCGAAGGAAAAGAATATGATTAACCCGAAAAAACTTGATTTGAGTGCACCAGAAAAAGAAAAGGATGAAGAATGACGAGCAGAGCGAGAATTCACGGTTGAAATGATTGAGGAAGATCAAGAGGCTCCACACGAATGGAATTGATGGTCGGAAGAAACTCGAACTCCGGGAATAATAGGGTGGGAGGCGGAAAACAAAGGCAACTTGGAAGAGGAACCGACGAATATCTTGAAGAAAACACCGTTGAAATAGTTGAGGAAGAAAGCAAAGACTTCGCATACAGTAGGATGGATACTCGATTACGGACTCGGTTCGAGAAGAAGAAGGGTGGGCGGGTGGGAAAATAAGACATCTGAGGATTGAATTTGCAAAGATGAAGGGGTTCGAGTCGACTTGACGAGAAATGCACCGGATGAAAAGAGCTGAGGAACAACGATCAAAAAACCAACTGCGTGATCCTAAAGAAAAATTTGAATGAGAAGAGGAGTAGTTCAAAACACCTACGTCAAGATTCCTTACCAGAGCGAAGAAGGGCGGAGGAGTAAAAAGAATTCCTACTCTCGATATAACTAGACTCGAAAATAGTTTTCTTCTAGACTCAACAACGGCCAAACTACACGATCAATCAAGGGGGCTCCTAAGGTCGGTCGAGGCTCTGATACCAACTTGTCACGCCCAATATGCGGCCCTATCCAAAAGGAACTCGATGGTCCCACCAAGGATAGACCCGCATATTGAAATGCTTTTGCAAGGTGGATATCATTACATCAACACTACATAATAGATGGGGATACGTACATTAGGCACAAATGCCACAAGAATACATCAACATCATATACAAGATCAACATCCATCTGAGGATGAAACATAAACAAAAACTCAAACAATATCCACCCTGCTAGCCCAGGCTGCCGACCTGGAACCTATCCCCTGATCGAAGAAGCAGAAGAAGAACTCCAATACAAGCAAACATCGCACTCACGTCATGATCATCGCAAACATGTACCTGCAACTGGTGGTGTAGTAATTTGTGAGCCACGAGGACTCAGCAATCCCATTACCATGGGTATCAAGACTAGCAAAGCTTAATGGGAAAAGGAAGGGGTAAAGTGGTGAGGTTGCAGCAGCGACTAAGCATATATGGTGGCTAGCATACGCAAATGAGAGCGAGAAGAGAAACAAAGGAACGGTCGTCAACTAGTAATGATCAAGAAGTGATCTTGAACTCCTACTTCGTCGGACATAACCCGAAACCGTGTTCTCCTCTCGATCAACCCGAAAAAGAGACACTCACGATTACGCTGCGTTTGGTGTATATTAGAAGAGTTTGTTTCAAGTTTACTACAACGGATATTAACAAATTCTCATCTGCCGCATAACATGGGCACGGCTCTCGAGTTTATACCTGCAGGGTGTCCCAACAGCCCATGATAAGCTCTCGCGATCAACGAAGAATATTCCTTCTCCCGGAAGACCCGATCGATCTCGGAATCCGGCTACAAAACTTTTCGACAGCAATAAAACAAGACCAGCAAAGCCGCCCGATGCACCGACAATCCCGATAGGAGCTGCACATATCTCGTTCTCGAGGCAACACGGATGAGACTAGCTACGAGTAAAACCAGACCTCGAGTTGCTCGAGGGGCCCCGCAGTAGCTTCGGTTCAGGCCAGCACTTAGAAGCAGCACCGCCCGGGGCTAAAATAAAGATGACCCTTGGGCTCCGAAACCCAAGGGAAAAAGGGCTAGGTGAGGCAAATGGTAAAACCAATGTTGGGCCTTCTTTGGAGGAGTCTTATTCAAAGCGAACTGTCAAGGGGTCCCATAAATCACATGACCGCGTTAGGGGCGCAAAATCCGGGAACATAATACCGATATGACGGAAACTAGGGCGGCAAGAGTGGAACAAAACACCAGGCATAAGGCCGAGCCTTCCACCCTTTACCAAGTATATAGATGCATTAATAATATAAGATATATTGTGATATCCCAACAAGTAACATGTTCCAACAAGGAACAACATCTCCATGTTCCAACAAGGAACAAACTTCATCTTCACCTGCAACTAACAATGCTATAAGAGGGGCTGAGCAAAGCGGTAACATAGCCAAACAACGGTTTGCTAGGAAGGGTGCAAAAGGATAGAGGCTGACATGGCAATTTGGGAGGCTTGAGGAACAAGTGATAGGTAGCGCAGCATAGCGATAGAACGAGGCAACTAGCATAGCAATGATAGTAATGAGATACAAAGTGACGGTCATCTTGCCTGAAATCCATAAGGAAGAAGAACGAGTCCATGAAGAAGACGAGCGGATGAAGCCGAACCAAGCGTGAGCGAGCGAATCCTCACGATCATAGCGAAACAGGAACTAACAAGAAGAAGCACACAACATAGTAAACACACCACACATGAACAAGGCATGATGCACAAACAAGCATGATGCATGACAAAGCTAGATGAGGCTACTCATGGCAAGAGATGATGCAAATAAGAACAACACATCAAGGCAAGTTTAAATGAGGCCGGGAACAACATATAACAATTCCGGTAAGTCCTCATATGCAAATTTCGAAATTGGTCCAGATCTGAATAAACCTTAAGTTCACGTTGTTAAACAGCAAGTTAAGATGCACCACGATGATTTACACGAAATTCTAGTCAAGTTACATATAAAGTTCATTTAATTCGGAGCTACGGCCTAGAAGATATGAGCAAAACAAGTTAAACATGGCATTGATGCAAAATGCATCCAAACATCAAGCGAACACCTCAAAACAATGATGCAACAAGATAATATGAAGCTACATGCAATTCTAAGCAAGTTTCATATAGAGCACACTCAAAACGGAGCAACGGATCAACACATACACTCCAAACAATATATATCACCAATCTGTCCATAACAGCAACTAGGCATATTGCAAGCACGAAAACAACATGCTACAGGACCTCAACAAGAAAACAAAAGGCATGGGCATTATGTACAGGTAAAGCATGACAAAACATGAACACTGAGCTATCTCCATAAATCACTATAACATGCTCAAACACACATGGCAAGATTGCAAATAATAACAGTTTCAGACTTATCAGGAAATAACATCAGGTTGCAATGTTTAGAGTTATGAAACAACATGCTACAGGAACTTATCATAGCAAACAAAGGCATGGCATGAACCTACGATATGCATAGATTAAAAGTCCTTTACTGAGCATGAGCCAAAAAGGATCAGAAGATATGATGGCACCCATGTAAACATGGCAAGTTATATTACAGATTCATATATGGCAGGACAAACAATAAGTAGGCATGTTGGTGAGCTTGAACCACTCACCACAGAGCAATACATGGCATGGCAAGGCAACTCACAGTAAGAAGACATGTCATATAAGCTATACATGGCAAGAAAAACATCATAGTATACACGGATCCACTACAACAACCTTGGCAAATTTGAATAACATGTAAACAACCTGCCAGGAAACATTTTATAGCAAAAGTAGAGCTCGATTGACTCAAGCTATGGCACTCCATAATTGCAAACAAGGGCATGGATGGATAGAGAATAACCATATGTTCAAAACATCCTTACTGAAGTATCTCAAAATAAGCATGGATCTCTCAGTAGCATCAAGTTTACATGGCATAAAAATATCAGCAGAACAGGGGCTGAAATCAGCAACATCATGAAGCCTAGTTTGCATGTTTGTGCTAGTCACCACAGAGATCACAAAAATACATGGCATACAACCCTGTAAATATGGCATGTCATATGACAAAACACATGTAGGACTCAAGTTCATAGAGTGCACACATCAATCATGGGAAAAATGACAAAAGTGCATGTTCTGATAAGAATCTGAAACTAACATCACATAGCCCTCTTCCAACAGCATTTTGGGCATCAAGATGAGCTCAAATGAAAATGATGCAATGAGATGAAATGATGTACTCGTCGAGACGAACAATTTTACATATTACACTCACGAAAAGGAGCTACGGATGCAGAGTTGTGACACGATGAACATGGCAACATGATGACAAAAATTACAGGACTTAGCAGATTTTACCACCTCAGAAAAGTCAACGGCGGCGCGGGAGTCGAGGATGGCCGGAGAAGGGGACGGGGACGGGCGCGCGCGGCGGATCCGGGCCGGATCTCGCCTGATCCGGCCGGATCCCGGCGAGGGAGGCGACAGGCGCGGCGGGCGGCGCAGCCCGGCCGAGGCGAGGCGGCAGGGCGGCGGCAGCCACCGGCGGGCCGGAGGCCTTGAGCACGGGAGCAGGAAGCCGGGCCGGGAGGCGCGAGACGCTTGGGGCTGGCATGGGCGGGCACGGCCAAGCTAAGGGCGGCGGGTCGGGCGGGCCAGCCTTGCCGGCCGGGCGATCCCGCGAGGCAGCCCGGACGGGAGCGGTGGCGGCGAAGCCGGGCGCGGGCGACAAGCTGCGGGCGGCCCGGTCGGGCCCCGGCTGGCCCATGGTGTGAAAGGCAATGCGGGGGAGGAGAGAGAGGAGACCGGCGGGGCGGAGGTGGCGGCGTGCGGTTGGACGGGGCGGCGGCGGAGGTGACGTGGCGCAAGCGGGTTGGCTGGGGTGAGGTGGAGGCTGGACATGTCCGGCGGGGTCCGGACGTGTCCGGCCGCGGGATGAGGACGAAGCTAGGGTTGCACCGCGAATTTCGGAGGGAGGGGCTTATATATAGGTAGAGGGAGCTAGGAGAGTCCAAATGAGGAGTGGTTTTCGGCCACGCGATCGTGATCGAACGAACGAGAGCATGGAGGGGAGTTAGATGGGTTTTGGGCCACTTTGAAAGGGGTGTTGGGCTGCAAAGAGAAGGAGGCTTTACGGTTACCCGGTTAACCGTTGGAGTACCAAACGACCTCCAAATGGCACGAAACTTGACAGGCGGTCTACCGGTGCTATACCAAGGCCGCTTGACAAACCTCGGTCCAATCCGAGACCGTTTAACACCCGCATACGAAAAAGAGGTAAAATGGGCGCCGAGGAACATAGGAGTGCGGATTGCAAAAGCGGACAACGGGAAAATGCTCGGATGCATGAAACGAACACGTATGCAAGATGAAATGCACATGATGACATGATATGAAATGCATATGATGACATGGCAAAGTGCAACACGCAAGCACATGACATGGCAAAGACGGCGAATAACTGACGGACACCTGGCGCATCGAATCCGGGCCGTTACAATATAGGCTTGCCGCCCATAATCAAGCGAGTGAGAGTGTGCCGAAAGACAACCATTATTGCATGCGTGTGTCCTGAACATATTTATGGAGGTGTGTGATGCATGCATATGTGTTGAATACCCAACCCAATGCATAACATTGATGTGGTGCATGCGTTGAAAATCGTAGAGGTCCCCACACAGAGCAAGAGGTCGTTCATGATGTGTCGTGTGCTCCCCTCCCCCTTCGATCCAGTGGGATGGATTCATGTGTACAGATGCGCTATTATATATATGTTATCTCACATCATCATCTATATCAAGACAAAACAAAATATTAATCCCCTCCTAAGTCAAATCAGTTAACATCTCTCGCGTTGTCGGTGAAAGTGATGGACCAAGCTGGTCACCCCCTCGACACATACTATATATACACCTAGTAACGCAGCCCTAAAAGAATTAATCCCCCTATTTTGTCAAACGTGTCCCTCTCTCTCGCTGGGTCAAAGTGATGGACGGCGAACTCGCGGGCCCAACAGGGAAGTGAAGCGTACGTCGCACGTGAGTGATCACCCTATATAGGACTACGTACCACCGCCTGCATGCATGTGGCCCAAAGAATTGTTTGTGTGATGTTTGAATACGCACTGGACAACTTTGATGTGGCACCACGTATATAGGAAACCAAAATGTCCCCACAAAGAGCGCGAGGTTCATGATGCGTGGCATGTGCTATATGTACGCCCCATTTGACGGGTTGTAAATATGTACTTCTACTGTATAGCACAAACCAAAAAAGAATCATTCCTTGATGATGGAGGACAACCTCGCATGCCCATGGCTGGAAGCGCCACACGCGAGTGAGTTCCAACATATAGGGCAACCACCGCCTTCATGGTATTGCGTGATGTTTGAATACCAATATAATGTACAACTTTGATGTGGAACCTGCCTCGGGAACCGAAGAGTGCCCACATGGAGCGAAGTTATGCCATGCATATATATAGAGTATTCATGTTGCCCCCTCTTTGCCATGTACATACTCCTATACCGTGCATATACGTAACACAAACCAAAAAAGAACCATCATTGTTGGTCAAATTAGCCACTCTCTCATTATACGTTCAACTGGTCGACGACGACCTCGTGGGCCCACAGAGAGAGGCACATGTGATGATGGCATAGGAAAAAACCACCGCGTACATGCGCCCGTGTGTTATGTTATGTTTGAATACCCAATGCACAACTTTGACATGGCACATGCCTCACGAACTAGAAACACACTACACCATGATGTGTGTAGCCCCCTCAGTTCAAGCCGGCGGGAGTGTGTACGCACATGCTCAAACTTTGATATGGAATCCCACCATGATCCACACCACACACATGCCAAGATGAATCCACCTTTTGGTCAAATTAGTGCCTCTCATTGTCGGTGGAAACTAAAAACCTTTGCGGGCTAACGAATGGGCACGTCGCTGATAACCGCACGAGGGACAGTGTCCGAGAGGACCACCAATGCATGCATGTGGCCAAAACATTATGTATGAAAGGGTTGTGTAATGCTTTAAATAACCAATTCACGACTTTGATGTGGCATATATGACTCACAAAATGATCAATAATCCCACACGGAGGTTCACGGCTCGTAGTATACTGTCGGACCCCTCCTCACCCCCACACAGATAGACACACACATCCCGTACCACCACAGCCACTCTGAGGCATGTCAAAAAAATTCTGCAGTGAACATGTGACGAAAGGCAGTGTGTCATGTTAATTAAAAAAACATCATTCGACCGTTTTTATACATTGATTGATTTCCTAGGGATTTAATGTGCAAAAATCAAATTTGAGCTACATGTGCACCAAAAAGGGTTGCATAATCATATGTGTTCCTGGGTGGATGTTTCCCTGTGCAAGAGATTTCAAAATATTGAGAATATATATTTTTCAAATTCAGTAAATCCAAAACTTAGTTGAAATTCATGAAACTTATCATGGTGTCATATATGGACATCGGTAGACTGTGATATTGTATTTTTCGTCAACGAGACCCGTTTTGATATGATCTTCTTACAAACGGGAGATTATTAAAAAATGGCAACCAATATCTCATACGGATTATTTATCCGGACCGTGTGCGTTAGACTGTGCCATGCTTCAGTTAAGCAGTAAAGAGGCAGAAAATAAAACAAAAAATATACGTGCTGCCACATGCCCCGTGTGCCGTGCGAGCAGGCGTGAGTTGACGGGAGGCATGCGAGCAGACTGCCATGCAGGAATACATGGAGGCGTGCATGCATGTGTGTGTATTAATGGGAGGCGTGTGGGTAGTTGTGTGAAATGATGGTAGGAATGGCAGAAGTCTGCCGTGTAGGCTCATCGGGAGGCGAGACAGCTTTTGACCGGAGCCTGCCTCTCTCCCACTAGTACGTATTAATTGCGCGCACGAGCCGCCGGCCATAATAGGCGGCCGCACCCCTGGTCCGTAGTGGTCACCAACGTTTGGAATCTGGAGTGTACGAGGATGTTGCCGAAGCGCACCATCGGAGGGAGTGGCGACCCCAGGGCTGGTGAAGCACCGCGCAACGCGTGAAGCTGGGCACAGAGCTTGCCTTCGCTGCCGACAAGTTCTCACGCGGGCAACAACATGACCTTGACTTCGTCGGCACCATCGTGCCCCCCAGCCGGAGCCAGAGGTGAACAGCAACTCCGACAACGATTGTGACTCCGACGGAAAACCAGTTAGTCATCTATATACCCATTTGGGCGGCAAACATATCGTGTATTTTCTTTGGTTAACCCCCCGGCCCCTCTATAATTTCTCTGGAATACAAATCCTATGGTTATGTTCTCTCAGTCCATAAAATCAGAGTAATTAAGATTCGTTAGATGCACGTAGTGTATTGATTGTTTGAATGTTATCTGTATAGAGTTAGTGATTAATTGTTTGTTCTGTACAAATGATTTTTGCTAATAATCTGACTAGGGTTAGCTTGTGTGCTAATAATTCATGGCCAGATCTTGAGAATTGATTTTGAATGTCCTACATGTATGTTTGTGCCTTTTTTCTTCCTGATCTTGAGAATTGATTTTGAATGTCCTACATGTTATGCCATTTTTTCTTTCAGATTGGTATGTACACAGATGAGGCTTCGGCCAACGCCACTGCCGGATGTAGATCTTGGACCCGGTTGTGTGGCCAGAAGCGGCCCCACTGGACCTGAGGAACCAGTAGAATCTCCGGCGGACCACATGAGCGATCTCTCAGACAACATCCTTGGTGAGATCATCTCCCTTATCCCCACCAAGGATGGCTACCACACACAAGTCCTCGCATCTCGGTGGCGCACTCTATGGTGCACCACGCCTCTTAATCTCGACTGTCGTCAGCTATCTGTCGATGATGATTCTGAACTCCCCGGAGCCATCATCTCCTCCCACGAGGGCTCCGTTCAACGCATCTACATCCCGGCATGCTACCTGCTGGACATACCCTGCATGGTGGCCTCCTGGCTGACATCCCGTCAATTCGATAAACTCCAGCAGCTTGAGTTCTACCATGACTATGTATGTAAGATACCACGAACCGATTTATCTGTGCCCTCACCACCGATGTCCATCTCATGGTATTCATCCTCTCTCCACACAGCCACCTTCGCCCGGTGCGATCTAGCAGACAATCTGGTACAAATGCTTCGACTCCCACTGCTAAAAAACCCTGCACTTGTGGTGGTTGATCTGTCGGAGGCCGCACTGTACATCATCATTCACTCCAGCTGCCCTGCCCTGGAGCGCTTGCTGCTTGTTTTTGGAATGGAAATTCGTATCTGTTGTCTCAAAAGAAAGTCACCCACCTTATAAGCATGGGAATTTGTTTTTTTCGACATGATCTTATCATCAAAGATGCCCCTTCACTTCAAAGGTTGCTCCTTGATTCTGTTATAGTACCTTCACAAATAACTGTAGTCTCTGCGCCTAAACTGGAGACCTTGGGTGCAATTCGTGTTCCTTTTAGATGGTTCAAGATGGTGTTTGCCTCCACACCTATTGAGGTACTTTATATTATTGACGTAAACTTTTGTAATCTGCTTTTTTCTTTTGTGTGCATAAGTTAAGTATCATCTTGGAGTACACTTTTGGTACTAATATTATGTTCTATGCTCAATGAAGAGCTTGTCCATTATATCAATGGTGGTGGATTCTGTCAAGACCTTACATATCAGTATGTGGTGTTTTGATCTGAACATGATTATTGGCTTGCTGCAAGGCTTTCCATGTCTGGAGAATTTGTATATAAAGGTGATGATTTCATGCACATTGAAAGCCCATATATAATTTACTATAATTAATCACTAAGCTATCATTGTTTCAACATAATCTTTTTTAGACATTAATTGTTTTCAATCTTCATCTCTATTTAGGCACTAACACATGGACGAGAAGGTATAACCAATCGATCGTTCAAGAAGCACCAAGATTTTCTCAGATCTCATGACATTCGTTTGAAGACAGTAACGCGGGAAGGATATGCATCCAACAATGCAAAACACTAGCTTTGTCACATTCTTCATGTTGAATGCGAGGGCACTATTGTCTGTGAGGATTAAGTTTTTCGACAAGAAATTTCTTACGGCTGCAAGTGATGAGCAGCATAAAAAGAAGTTTCAGGTGGACCTAAGGGCTTCCGATCGTGCTCGGCTTCTATTTACAACAGCTTGTCATCATGGACCAGTAGAATTTCTGCGCCAGGATTTTGATTTCATGGATAAGACCGATCCATTTGATTGTGACTGCCAAAAACTTTGATTGAGTTAGATGTCATTGTCATGTTCAATCTGGATTTTGCCTAAACCTGATGAGCCATTAATCCTCGTGCTTTTGTACTGTTTGTTAGGTGGAGTTAGATAATGTAGCCCTTTTCAACTCGGCATTGACCCATATTTTCTTTCATACTGGGCCAATAGCTTGCCATTTCTTTAATTAAGACATAAATATTATAATAATTCACAACATAGGGAAAGAACATCACTCTCGCGGAATCCTTGAGATCTTTGTTCATTACAGAACCGCAGGTTCTTTGCGCCCACCAGCACCCACAAACTTATTTTCAGCTTGCACACCAAATGGGATGTAATTCTTAATAAGAAAAGTTGCATGGTAGTGACATGTTTGGATTTATCATTTGGGACCCACGAGGAAAAAGCCTATCCAGGGCGGTGCCGACTCAACAGTAAACATTGAGAAACTGGTTTCAAAATTACTGTAAATACAAAATTCGCCTCAAAATCATGAAACTTGGCATGGTGTTATGTCATACCACCAACATGCTGTGGTAAAAAATTAGTCCAATTTCGGACAAGTTTTGGTACAAACTTATTACAAACTAGAGCTTCTCTCAAAAAGGCTCATGGTTCCGAGAGGGACCTTGTAAGCTATGTGCGTGAAACGACATACGCTGTCTCTTCCCGCCTTGATTTATTTTACAGAGGCAACGTGCAACTATAGTAGCGTCGTCCTAAAAATATGAAATTATTCACGGTTCGTTTTGCCTTTTTATACATTATTTGAGTTTCCTAGGCATTTTGGAACGTACTTTGGTGTGTGCAAAGGTCATGTGTGTACTAGCCACATATGTAATTGGACGTTCAATCTGTTTATGGAATCAAGTCCTTATAAGTTATAAGTACATATGTTGTTGTTCGGTGTGCAATGACATCGCACACAGATCATACCGGGGAACCCGTCGGTGATGATTTCATCAATCGCTGACAATTGTATACCACCAAGCATTTGCCCACAATACACATGGCTTATTAGCAGCAATCGTCTATGTTAATATCAGTCTTCGCAAACATTTCTGATTAGAGACCTGTTTGCCGTGTATCACACACATCTTGTTATATTGAACCATTTCTGTTCTCTTGGCTCCAAGCAAACAGTTCATCCGAGTGAACCACATGTCGTATATCCCACACACCTTGATTTGGCTGACCGTTTCTTTTGTGTTGCCTAATCACAAACAGTTCATCCGAATGAATCGTATGATGTATATCGCACACACCTTCATCTGGCTACCCATTTTTTTCCTCCTCATCGCAAACATTTAATTGAACTGAACCGTATGCCCTACATCACACACGCAACTAAAATCTGAACCATGTTTGATGCATCCGCCATCGCAAACGTTTTGCACCTTTTTGACAGTTTTTTACACCACCATTCGTGATTATTACATCGCACCTAGTTTCGTCGAAGGGTCTCTGATCGTAGTGTCGCATTAGCAGCATCCTGCAGTAGTGTATGCTTACCCTCTTGATAGGCTTACATGCCAAAACTGAGTTTAGACCTGCCTGTCTGCCCGATGCTACTCCACCAGCTAATCTTGAATGACCCGCCGAACTCTTAGCAGATAATCTTTTAACTAAGACCCTAAACTCGTTAAGGTTAAAACAACGTTTTGTCGTGTGAGGGTCGGCTTACAGTGAGCTAGGACGACTCTAAGGATGTGCGGCCTATGAAAGCACTTGAATTTTAATGGCTGTGCAGCCCATGAAAGCACTTGAATTTTAAGGCTGTGCGGCCTATAAAAGCACTTGAATTTTTCTGAAATTCTTTTCTTCTGGACGTTTTGGATTTGTGTCCATCAATGATTTCTTCTACCCAAGTATATTTTTTGCAATTCAGGCCATGTAACCTTGATCATATGACTCATAATTGAGCATATTAGGTTGATAACCCGCCCTGATAGCAGATTGTAAGCCGCCGGGATATTTGCATTGAGAAATCATGATATTTCATGTCTACGGCTTATCATTATCAAAGGAGTTGACATGATATTAACTTACAGGTATGTTTTTACATAATGATATGAATATTCAGGGTTTGATAAACCGCCTTGAATTTCGACTTTAAGTCGTTGGCGTCTTTCCGGTTTAGATAAACCTTTAGTATTTTTATCAGACTATTATATTAGGATTTTCCAATGATATTTGTGACCCTCCCTGGTTTAAACCGCGAGGGCACATGCTATTTGCTTGTGTGCAGGGAATATGACAATATTTGATCTGATCCACATGATTGATTATATTATACACGAGTGGCGGGTCATCAATATCAGTTCGACGGCTTAAACAATCAAAAGATGAACATGCACAATGGCATGACAGATCATTGTTTTCAAATCTAACCTATTACAAGACCACAGAGGGCTTGCAAATTGAAACAAAGTGTTTTTCAGCACATTGAATTAAACTATGATTAAGAGCTGTCGGATGTTAGTTGCCTTCGTCCTGGCGGGTTGATGACTCCGGGTCATCCTGCTCCGGTTCTTCGTCTATCTGGAAGTCTGGTAACGTCGAGTTGATGCCAGTCAATGCCTTGAATACGGCTTCATCATCGATAAGTGTGGACGGATCAACATCAGGAGCAAAAGTATGCTTACGTGTTGGAGGGATGAGATCCACAACTTCATAAGCCAGCGCTTTCACTTTTGCATTTTCCATCATGTAAGCTACCTGATACCTGGATAAATTTGTTTGCTCGGCCAACATACTTGCCAAGAGACGCATCTCCTTCACACATTTGGCAAATTCATTTTCATCAAAGGGAGACCCGTCTTCCTTAAGACTTGGACAGCCAGTGGCCATGTCCTCCGGGTCTAGCTCTGCTTGCCATGCTTTAATCTGGCTCAGAGCGATAATGGCACCAGCTCTGGCGGATGATCGATTTATTTCTTCCAGTCTTTGGGGGCATGACAGACAGTTTGTCCAGTACCTCCCTGATGAGTGTGGGAGGCTGTTTGCTGTGGGAGATAGCTGCTATGGTCCGTTGAGTGCCTATATATAGCTACTCCACCAGGGTGTACACGGCTTTGAGCTTCACAAGCATGTCCTGGCCAAGGATGGAGCACCTGGGGCCTGTTGAGCAAACATACTAATAAGTCTCCTGGCGGGTCAAAGTAAATCGGTGGTGAAAGATTGAAGTGCAATGTTACTTACGAAAGATGGCGGCTGTCATATGATTAATGTGTCGCTTCAAGCTGGATAACTCTTCAGTCATTGGCTTAAGAGCAGCTTTAGCGTCTTCAACTCTTCTTAACGGAGCCGCCTTCTCAGTATCCAAGCCGGCTGTCTCCGTGTTGAAGTTCATCTTCAATTTTTCAGATGTTTGCAAGGAGGCTTTCAGTTCTAACCTGGCTTTTGAAGTTTCTGTTTGTTCTGATTTGATATTCTGCCGCAAGTCAACTACCTGTGACTCCTTCATGCTTAATTCAGCCTGAAACGTAATAATCAAGCAATAATTAGCAATCACTTGGGGGCTAATGTGGGTCATTTTTTAGAAACACAACATTATTTAAAGACCAACTCAATTTTTTCAATTTAAGCCGGCCCATGGGGGCTACATGTTCGGATTTTTTGCAACATGATTTTATGTCCTGGTTTAACTATTCAGTTTAAACTTTCCCTTGGGGGCTACTTATTTGGATTTAATGGCGATAAACTGATTTTGAGGAAATGCAAAGATGAAGGATATTATTTAAGTCTATAACATTTTTATTTCTTTCATATCCTCTAGACTTGGCGGCTGGCATGGATTCATATGAGAAGGGTTTTAGTTGTTTACCTCAAAGCGTTCCTTCATCAAGTTTACCAGACCGGCTTCCATGTCGCGGCTGCTATGAAGGCAGCTCAAGTAGCCCGCATGGATTTGACTTGCATTAAAGCCGACATACCTTTCCAAGTCCAATTTCCATTTGACATTTTGGCGGTTAAACCTTCTTCCTTGGCCCTATGCTTCGCTAAGATAGTGGGATTCCCTGGTTCTCTACAGCCTGTACCAGTAATGATGACGTCCTCAGCAGTTTGGTGAGGAGTTTCCTCAACAGGGTTGATAGGACTTGGCAGTTTAGCACTGGGCGGGTCAACACCCATTGGATCCACTATGACATCATGAGTTTCTCGTGGCGGGTCATTGGCAGTGGCTTCAGGAGTCTGATGAGAGGCTTCTGATGTTGGTGTCTGTTATTCCAGCTCAGTGACTATGGGGTCTTCGGCCGGCTTCCTTATTTTCAGCTTCTTGCTTTGTTTGGCTATGCCACTGAAAACAAGACATGAGGATTTGAATATTTCAGCTTAAAATTGTTAAAGCAAAAAAGTCAAATGTTCTCACCCAGGAGCAATCTTGAAGGCAGGCAGTTGAGTTCCATTAGAGTCGCCAGAGGATGAATTAGAAGTTCCCTGATAATTTGAGTCGGAATGATTAAGGGGTCGATGAGTAAGACCCTCCTTTGGAAAGGAGAGGGTTAAACTCTGAGGCACCTCTTTTCGGTGTTTGTGAGGAACTGGCGTGTTGGGTAAGCTGGCATGAAGGTCTCCACCTGCGCTGTGCCGGGTTGTGTGACGAGCTTCATGTTGTTGTTTCTTAAAAATAAAGATTGGATCCAAGTGAGCTAAAGGGTGAGAAAACCTTACTTTCCGGGTCATTTGCCGAACTTTCGGTCTTGGCAAGGGCTCTGAGTCGGATGAAACAATAGTTACCTCTTCAACGTCCGCATGGCTGGTCTCCGCGTCATCCTGAGAGGGGCAGCGTCAATAAGATGTATAAAAAAGGAGCCAAGAGAATCAAGTTCTACCTCTGACTCATCATCCAGGGTCACTTACTCTGTTGTATCTATTTTATTCTTGGTCTTTTTGAAGCTTTGTTCTTTCCCTTGACCTTTTTGGCTAGTTTATCTTCAAGCTTCTTGTTCCAAAAAGGAGAGTCGGCCTAAAGAAAGCAAGATAATAAGGCAAGTGTAGTGTATGAGAATAATGAATAAAGTAAAAGTAGTTTCAAATACTTATAGCTGGAGCCGGGTTAAGAGCATAGAAGGGGTTTAGCCCCGTTTTGCTGCAGTCTTCTAGAGTTTCCACAAGCAAGGACTTGGTCATTTCATTGAGTTCCTTCTATTCAAGGCATGTTGAGTTATACCGCAAGGGCAAGTTCACATCGCCTGTGTATGTGCACATTAAACCGGGGCGGCGGCTTAAAGGCATGATCCTCCAGCTAACCTAGCATCAGACCAAGTCAACACCGGTCAAGCCATTTGCCATCGAGGCCCTTATCTTGGTAAAAGCGGGTCCGTATTTGGCCCGTTTAGCAGAGCTGATCCATTCTAGAAGTGGGTTTGGGTTAAGCCGGTGGATACGGAAACCCGGCAGAGGGTTCTCACCCGCCGGAGAGGTGTCTTCACTATAAAACCATGTCTGATTCACTTTGGGGTGACTGGGAAGCGCGCCTGGAGGAAAGACAACGTCTGTTCGCCTCTGGATAGAAATTCCACCAAGTTCAAGGCTGGGCCCATCTGTCATCTCTGTTTGGCGGTTCAGATAATAATATTCTCTGAAGAGGTCAACGTTGGGCTCCTCTTGAAGGTATACTTCACAAAATACTTGAAAATTGCAGTTGTTGGAGACTAAATTGGGTCTAATGTCTTGAGTGTGAAGCTGATAGAAGTTCAAAACGTCACGAAAGAACTTTGAGCCGGGCGGTGAGAAGCCTCAGAGCATGTGATCAGAAAAAACTATAACTTCTCCTTTCTTTTGTTGAGGTGGAACCTCAGATCCCGGAACCCGCCAGTGGATGGCATCTTTTGATGGCAAGACGGCCATATCAACAAATTCTTGGAGAGAACGTTCCGTGATAGTGGAAACAACCCAGTCGAAGGAGGTGACGGTCTTAGTCATTTTTATCAGGTGAAAGCCTAGAAAGGAGGTATGGCGGGTCAAAATCATGATGATAAGCCACCAATAGTTACGAGGAGGCAAGTTTACTATGCAAAAATGGTTAACCTGCAAATACTAAATGATATGGAAGAAGGAATAGCATGGCTAAATCAGAAAAAGATGGTTGGTGATATCAACGTTAGACAGATGTCGGTGATTTTAACATTTCATAAGTAAGCTGGCTAGCATTTGGTGGGTTACAAAGTATCATTTGAGCCGCCCATACAGCAGTGATAAGGCAGATATTTACAGATCTAGAGATGAATGAAATTTCACTAAGTGATAGGCAAACAAGTTTCATAGATTCTGTTTACAATTTTGGATCTATGCCAGTTCAAAAATAGGCGAAAATTTGATAAAACCTAATACACAGAGGATGAACTACTGTGCTGGAGGTGAATCTCAACAGAAGGTAATGGATCTATAATTGATAGCAGGCATTAAAGTGATTAAAACGTGACTTTGGCATCGCATCTGGGCTTGACTAAATGGCATGGCAGATGAACTACGGACGACAACAATGAACGCCGATGAACTCGCGAACAATTGGTGACCTAATACAGATCTGAAAGACTAGGAAGTGGTACCTGATGATGGAGATGGAGAGCGGGAGTGCGCCGCGGTTCTCTAGTTCATTCAGGTTGATACAGGTCGCTGAAGGAGGACGTCAGCGGCGGAGCCCGGATCGCAGTGGTGTCACGAGGAAGAAGAAGAAGATGTAGAGGTAGGCGTAAAAGTGAAAAAGAGGCCCCCTGTCCCTATTTATAAGGAGGTGATAAGATGGCATGCACGAAAATCGAGGAGGCAAAATGATTATGCTAACAATGAGGGCGCCTCGATTCTCGGGAAGACCATTAAGATAAATATCCATTGAAATATCCTGGGCCTTGTGCGGAATTAATGCACATGAAGTCATGGCGGGTTACCATGATTTTTTTATGTGACATCATGGCGGGTTATAGCGGTCTACTAAAGATTCTGCACTAATGTGGTTTGCTAAGTTAGACAGTTAGGATAAACAAGTTCAAATCAACCTGGGGCCTAATGTTGGGGTGTGACCCGCCCAGGAGGGGCTGGGTTACACCGTTGGCAGTTTAAAAAAGAAGAAGGCCCAAGAAGGCCCAGGGAGAATCGTGAAAACGGCGTCTTATGAAGGCAGACCTAGTAAAGGCCCAAGACCTGGGTCTACGAACCGCCGTATGATAACTTGCCCTATAAGGCATGATTAGTTAGAAACCGAGCTGGTCACGTTATGTGAGCCGTCCAGGACTCTGTAAGCCTCCGGGTCTCAACCTGAGTATATAAAGGTGAGACCCATCGGCGGGTTAACTCAAGAAATAATCAATCAAGAACTAGGTCAAGCGTATTCGCTCCATTGTAATCGAAACTCAAGCAAAACAACTAGAAGCAGGACGTACGCTTTTACCTCGTTCAGAGGGGCCGAACCTGGGTAAACTCCTAGTGTCCTTTGTCGCATTCAACCCCTTCAGGCTAACCTAGTTGCAATGGATCCACACCTAAGTCCTTTCATTAGGGCAGTTGCCGTGTTAAATCAACGACACAACCCCTCCCGCTTGCACAGGGAGATGCGACGCACTCCCAGCAGCAGGCAGAGTCCCTCCGTCATTCTTTTGGTCGTCGGAGGGTGAAACCTGTGCCCTCCATCGTGCCTGCTGTCGCCGGTGATGAGCCGCTGGCGTATTAGGCCTGGTTGACCAGGGTTTGACCTCCCCTGGGTCTACGACACGTGGCCCCGCCCGTCTAATTAGATTGGTTTAGGTTTAACTCAAATTTTGGATTAGCCCTGTTAGACAGACATGCTGGACCCGATGGTCAGTTTGACCTGGTCCACCCCGTTGACCTTATGACTTCCGCATGAGGTCATGCTGACGCAGTAAATCATTTACTAGATTTTGTTCGATTCTAAATAACCAAAAAAATCTAGAAAATTATTTAAACTTCAAAAATACATAGTAAATCAACTTAGAAGGAAAAGATTTATATATGAAAAATTATCAGAAAAATATGAAGAATTTATTTATGGCATTTCCATGCATGCTAGAACAACTTTTGGCTACTATTTAGGGCAAATCAAATAAATGACATTTAAATAACCATATGTGGAATTTGAATTTGAACCTTTGGTTACCTCTAGTTGCATTAGCTCAATCAACAACATATTTCCATGTCATGATCATACATCATATTGTTGCATTGCATTGGTTGTGTTCCTTCTCTATTGTCGAGTTTGTTCCCTCTCGGTAGACGTTGTTCCAACGTTGAGATCGATGTCACTAATTAAGACACAATGCTATCTTCAGAAGTGCCAGGGAAGCTGTCGGATTTCGGGTTCCGGCGGACCCTCTAAGTTCGAACTCTGGGTGCACGTGGAGATCTCACCCCTACCTACCTGCACCTCGTCGCCTCGCAAGGATCTAAACTACACAAAGAGAAACAGAAGGGACACAAGGTTTATACTGGTCGAGCCACCATTGTGGTGTAATACCCTACTCCAGTGTGTGGTGTGGTGGATTGCCTCAGGGGCTAATGATGAACAATACAAGGAAGAACAGCCTCGCGAGTGCTGTTCTTGGCAGTCTGATGAACTGCTAGGGGAGTTTGGTCGCTCTCTCTCTCTCTAGATTGCTTGACCTCTACCTGCATTGCGGATTCGGATCCCTCTACCTGTGGGAGGCTAGTCCTATTTATAGGCGGGGCCCAGGCCTTTTCCCAAATATTGGCGGGAAGGGCGCCAACAATTGGCCATTTCAAAGGGAACATCTAGTACACTTATCTGACTAAAGTTGGTCCTCGCTTTGTCAAAGGCTCACGAGGTGGCCTTGGCTTGGGCTCCACGATGACCTCCTTCCTGCCGTTGTGATGGTCTTGGTCTTGTTGCACCGAAATGGTTGCCTTTGCTTGATGCTCTCGCCTGCGCTTGCCTCCTTTGCACCAAAGAGGAAATGAGGACACTTCGCGGGCTGGCGCCCTCGATCGTCATGGCTTGCGTCATGGGCACCTCGTGAGGTACCCCGCCTTGATCTCTCCGCCTCCTCGCGAGCCAGCCTGACGAGGCCGTGCCTGAGGAAGCTTCCTGTCGTCCGCCCATGAGGCTCAGCCCCTCGCGAGGTCTTGATCTTGTGCTAATGAAGATGGGCGTCTTGGGCCACCCCTTGAAACCACGCCGCGGGCCGCGGCGAGCAAGTGGGTACCCCATTCCCAGAACGCCGATAGAACCAATCCCCCCTTGAGCATTTCGAAACAATCCCACTCTCTTGCTCTTGCTCTCTTTTACTGCATTAGGACAACAACGATTCAACAGTTACATGTTGCGGTAGTTGAACCCCTTTCCTTCGCATGACATGTCTTTGCCACAATAAATAGTTGAAACCCACTAGCATGAGTAGGATTTATTTGATCCATGATGTGCCTACTCATTCATGCTTGCTTTTTATGCCTGCTATAATTAGAGTTGTGTCAGGTCTGATTCATCTGGCATGAATTGGAATGGAGGTGAACATGTCCTACTATTGAGAGCTAAGTGTGTGAACACGATTTGGTAAAGGTAGCGATGAGAGGCCATGTAGGAGTACATGGTTGGTTGTCTCAATGAAACCGTCCTTAGAACTGAGTTCTGTGTTTGTGATCCAAGATAGTTACTACCACACATTGGAATGCTTAAGTGCCCCTCTTGACTTATTAATCACCTCGATCTCTGTCCAGGAGTTGCAACTAGTTTCTGGTGTTTGTAGGTAGTGCTATTTGTCTACCAAGTGGCACCTGCAGTGGGCTTAGGATAGACTAAACACGATGTACAGTGTACCAAGTGGCACCCGGATGGTGGGTGTCGGTGTCAAAACCGGCGGATCTCGGGCAGGGGGTCCCGAACTGTACGTTTAGGCGGATGGTAACAGGAGACAAGGGACACGATGTTTTTACCCAGGTTCGGGCCCTCTCGATGGAGGTAATAACCTACTCCTGCTTGATTAATATTGATGATATGGGTAGTACAAGAGTAGATCTACCACGAGATCAAAGAGGCTAAACCCTAGAAGCTAGCCTATGGTATGATTGTTGTTCATCCTACGGACTAAAACCCTCCGGTTGATATAGACACCGGATAGGGTTAGGGTTACACAGAGTCGGTTACAATGGTAGGAGATCTACATATCTGTATCGCCAAGCTTGCCTTCCACGCCAAGGAAAATCCTATCCGGACAAGGGATGAAGTCTTCAATCTTGTATCTTCATAGTCTTGGAGTCCGGCCAACGGTGATAGTTCGGCTATCCGGACACCCCCTAGTCCAGGACTCCCTCAGTAGCCCCTGAACCAGGCTTCAATGACGACGAGTCCGGCGCGCATATTGTCTTCGGCATTGCAAGGCGGGTTCCTCCTCTGAATACTTCATAGAAGGTTTTGAACACAAGGATAGTGTCCGGCTCTGCAAAACAAGTTCCACATTCCACCGTAGAGAGAATAATTTTTGCCTGAGATCTGTTGGCGTATTCCACGGCGTGACATCACACCACGGCCAAGCTTTTATCTGAATCGTTTTCTTGTCCCACCTCAGCGCGTTTAGCGGCGGTTTCCTTAGCACGTCTTATCAAGCGGAGATCGTGCCCCTTATTCCGGATTCTCATCGATGCGGACGTGGGTAACCCAACCGTGCCCGTTAGCACGCCTCCTCTATCGGCGAGTCCTAATCGACCACGGGAGGGCTCTTGGTATTCAACCTCTTTATAATGAGATCAAGGCCCTCTTCTTTTTCCACCCTCCATCGAGTTCGCCTCGCCCTTGAGTTCTAACACCCAAAGCTTCAGATTTAGGCGCCCGGACCTTGACGATGTCCGGCTCCGACTAGCTTCGGCGATGGATGTCTTCTTCCGTCACGAAGAAGATGTGCTAAAGCTGCGAGATGCCGGTATCTAACGGCGAGATTTTGCATAGGCTGCTGCTCGAGGCAGGTCATTCCTACTCCGAGCCCGCGAGGCGTGGTGTTAATCTCCCACTTCCTTGGGGTTTAGGCTTCCGACGGATCACTTTGTCTGAGGGCTCATGTTTTATTATGGGCTGGATTTCCATGACTTGAATCCGAGTCCATCCTCCATATCTCATCATTCATTGTCGTATGTGAAGCCTTCCTCCATATTACCCCTCACTTTGGATTGTGGCTCAAGACCTTCAAGGTGGAGCCAAGATGATCGAGGGCAACAAGCGAGTGTGGAGGGGCGGTCGTAAGCAAGTGTGTTGATGCTCCGTGGCACGAGGCTCTTTTCAAGAGGAGCTTAGTTTGTGGCAGCGGAGTGGTTTTATATCACCTCTCCCGGGGCACCAAATGGGTGGCGCTACCGCCTTTCGCTCAGTCCACCACAGCGGTTGGCATCATGGGTCAACCGGGGCTCGGCTGGGGCCGTCCAGGGCGTTCCTCATTGCGGGGCCGTGTTCGAGACCTCCAAGAAAGAGATCAGTCTGGTCGTGAGTGGCGCAGGTTATGTTGATTTGGCGCCTATACGCCTGCAAGCGTCGTCCCCTCCGTGCTGTGGGAATTCAATCCGGAGGGACCATGAGCTCTCCAACATTTTATGGGCACGGCGCCGTGAGATGTATAAACTGTTCTTGAGATCACAAGAGAAGTGTCGAACCTGGCCGAGGGCGCAGGACTAAGCTGCAATCGCCCGGATACTCAAGTAAGTAACCACAGTAACGGACAGGCTGTTCATTCATTTATCATATATATATGCCCTTTAAGGAGCCGTTTCTTGAGCAGGAGTGGATAGCCAAGGCAAAGTTAATAAGGTGTCCGGCTCCCCTCCGGAGACCACGCGGATCCCATGCTGACCAAGATGTTGAAGGCGCGCCTTTTAAAGAAAGCGAAGGGGGAGTAGGGAAGCAAGCTGCCTCCACGAAGGAGGCTTTCGAGGAAGGGAATCAAAGTCCCACCCTCCAAGGAGAGAAGAGGACCGCTTGGAAGATCCGGAGGTCAAGGCCTCAAGAGGGAAAGAAATCTTCGTCGAGAGTGTGCTGGGAAGTACCCAGCCGCACTATTTCCCCAAGGGATCAGCCCTCAATGAGTCGTAAGTAAAAATAAGGGTCTTGTAATAAGGACATCCTGTATTTATTTACGAAGATAACGAAATTATACCTTGTAGTTCGGATCTCAGCCCTTCTCGTGAGCTTCGTCTTGAGGATCTTCTTCGGAGATGATGGAAGCGAACGCCTCCACCTTCGCACCTTCATGCGGCGGGCGACCACGAGGTGTCGTCGCGGAGGATTTCCCCGAGTCGGCGGGGCGGAAGGTCCAGCGCCAAGCTGGCGTCGATCGGAGGCTGAAGGATCTGCTTTCGGGCGGCGGCTATCTCGAGAAGATCACCGTGCGCTAATGGGTATGGTGATTGAAAGAATTGCATCCGCTGAGGCGGATTGCATGAAACCGTCGAAGCTTATCTTGGCGGGGTTCGAATCGCAAAAATGATGTACCTTGACGATTATGCATATAGAATCGCCCTATATAGATAGTAGCCCGATACTCGATATGTTGTCAAAATTGACAGCGTGCGAGGATCATAATCTCGATTATAACATATCTCCGCTCCTAAATAGGTGGCGGGCGTCCGTGGCCAGCGGATGATGAATTTGCCGAACTAAAGCGGCAACTTGCGAAGCGGATCACGGACATCGCGCTTGTCAATCAGCGGTTTAATGAGTCACGGTGTCGACTTCTTCACGGGCGCTGGTAAGGGAGCTTGACGCCCGTGCCTTACTACTTGTATGCTTAATGCAGGTGGTGCCGCTGCTGTGGAGGAGCTGCGGGCGGAACTCGCCCGAGCTAAAGAGCAAGCCAGAAAAAGTAATGCGGCCGCTGTAAGGGCGGTCGAAGAGCTGAAAGCCGAACGGGCTGCTCACTGCCGAAGCAAAGAGGAAATGGCCGATATGGCCATAAAGTTGAAGAATGCTACCGACCACTGCGGGGTTCTTGAAAAGGAACGTCAAGCGGAGCAAGAGGACCTGAAAAAGGCCACCGCCGAAGCCAAGGATGCCCGCTCCACAATGAGAGCTGCAAAGGAGGAGCTGCGTCAGGCTGTGGATGTAGTTGCTGGAAAGCCTTTTCTGCTGCGGAGGAAGTTCACGGATCTGAAGTATGCTCAGTTGGACCGGTTGTGGAGTTCGGAGGATGCTTATCTGGATTAACGACGAGTGCCGCGGACGCGATCGAGCACTTCCGAGCCAGAAGGGGCACAAAAGGGAAGAGCTGTTTTGGTCGCAATTCCATAGTCCAGAGCGTCCTCTTCCGTTAGCCGATCGGTTGGCCGAATGGTCCGAGCTGAATAGGTTGTCCGGACTTGCCATGAAGGCTGTCGTGACTCATTTGTGGCGAAAATCCCCAAGCGAAGAGTTACTTTGGCTTGATGCAACCGTTCCTTAGTGCGGTGCCGCATATCGATGCAATGAAGCGGTCGGCATGCATAGAGGGCGCGGATGGCTCTTGCTGTGTCAAGACATCTTGGGCGGAGATGAAGGCCACCGACATTGCATCCCAAGATTGACGAAGCCGAGTACTGCCGAGCACTATTTTGAGGAAGTCTGCGAGGCGCTTTCGTTTAATCGAGACGCGATGCTCGAAGGATATTATGTTTGAATGACATGTATGATTTATGAAACAACGTTTCAATATAATAGAAGAGCTTTTATACTTGTGCCTTCAAGTAGTAAACTACCTCTGTCGCGGCCGTTGATGTATATATGTATATAACTTTGAAAGATGGCAGTCTTGACTTCATTACCACGCACATAGTGCGGGGTGTTTGCAAAAAGTCGCGTTTTCACATAATCAACGTCTTGGTCCTATAAAGGAGGTGGCAGCGTAGCAAACTAGGCAACGGACTATAATGCTTTATCACTTTCACTTAGCCATGGGGGTTCGAGGGTGGGGCTACTATATAGCCCACAGAATACCGCACTCTCCCGAATTCGAGTGCGTATGTGCTGACGAAAACGCCCTTCGTTAATCTGAAGAATTCTAAACATTCGGTGAGTCATCAGTGGTTGACCAGTCTCGCTATATCATGACGATCAGTTTTCGGCTTTCTCTCTTGAGGTGCTCGCCCGGCGAACCGGGCACAATCGCGATAGTTCTCCACAGTGCCGCGTTAGCCGATAGAATGGAGCGTAAGGCAGCAAAACACAGGAGCGGGGCAAACCCAACATTTGACCAAAGACATGATTCGGAGCTGATGCATATAAGGCCTAACTCGAGACGCCGAACACTCCCTAAGGTATATCGATCTTTTATAAAGTGGGCCAAACAATGCCCTTGGTAACAAGACCCTGGTGTCCAGGTACGTGCAAAATTCTGACGCAGCCGATGCCAAAATGTCAGCCTCCTCCTTGGTTATAGTAAGAAACCGGGGGATGTGTATCAACAAGAGACAGTAAAAAAGGTTTACGCAGGGTCTTAATCTGAAAAGAATCCTTCGACGGGTCCCTGCTGCGTCTGCGCTGTGTCTCCATTGTGCGTATCCTGAGGCGGGTATAGCACGACGTTCATCTGTAAAGAGAGGAACTTAGTTTGAAAAAGAAAAAATATCGTGCGAGAAAAATGTACTTTATATTAAATAAACGAGTACGGTTCAAAAGGTGAATAAAATTGAGCTTTATTGTCTCTTGTTATGCGTCGTGCAGCCCTTGTATGGGGTATGCAGCTAGTAGGTGCGGACTCGTCTAGCCATGTCCGGGGTTGAATGACCTATTAAGGTGCTTTGATTAGCGGGCGGATTGGTGTGGGGCTGTCAAGGCAGTCTCACGTTCTTCGTGCTCGAGTAACACTTAATACTCCCTTTTAACGAGATGATGTTGCGTGGACCGGGCATTTTAAGTGTGGGAGATGCAGATGCATAATGCGGTATTGCGTTAAAGCGGGCGAAAGCTTCGCGTCCCAGTAGTGCTTGATAGCTACTTTCGAATGGGGCAATGTGGAAGGTTAACTTTTCGCGGCGGAAGTTGTCGGATGAGCCGAACACAACTTCTAGCAGTAGGGAGCCCGTACAATGGGCATACAAGCCTGGCATTACCCCTTTGAAGGAGGTGTTGCTATGGCGAATTTTGGTTAGGTCTATCCCCATCCTGCGGATTGTGTCCTGATATATCAGGTTAATGTCACTGCCACCATCCATGAGGACTTGTGTAAATTGGAATCCGTCGATTATAGGATCCAATATGAAGGCAGTCCATCCTGCGTTCCAGGTACTTTCGGAGTAGTCCTGATGGTCGAAGGTGATTGGTTTTGACAACCAGTGTTGGTACCCTGCTAGGGTAGTCTGTGCGGCGTGCATTTTAGTGGGCGCCGCTCTGTTTTTCCCTTTTATCACTCGAAGTGAGTTCACAGTTTTGACTTTTTGTGGGAAATTCTTTTGTTTTCCGGGGCTCTGCTTGTGGTGCTCGTCATCATCCTCACTTGGTGTGTCGAGCCCCTTGTGTTCGGCGTTGAGTCTGCGGACTGCTTGAAGACAACAATCTCTGTGGGTATGGTTTGCAGGCTTCCCGGGAGTACTGTGGATTTGGCATATCTTGTCCAAGATTTTGTTTAAGTTGGATAGCTCATCGCTATTGTCCTTAAGGGGCAGTTTTTTATTGTTCTGCCGTGAGCTTTTGAATCCGGCGTTGACTGCCGCGCTCTTTGGAACGTTCCCCTTAATCCGGCGCTGGTCCTTGTTGCGTCGTGGTTTCCCATTTCCATCCCTGACCTTGGATGTACTTAGGTCGCTGGTGCTGCATCTTGCTAGCCAGCTGTCCTCTCCCGCGCAAAAGCGGGTCATGAGGCTTGTTAATGCGGCCATGGTTCTCGGCTTCTCCTGGTCGAGGTGTCTGGCGAGCCATTCGTCTCGGACGTTGTGTTTGAAAGCTGCTAAGGCTTTGGCGTCCGGACGATCGACTATTTAGTTCTTTTGGTGTGGAACCTGTTCGAATTTGCGAGCTGACTCTCCGGGTTGTTGAGTTATATGACTTAAATAAATGCGCATCCGGAGGATGGGCGTAAGTCCTTGAAAATTTGCGAAAAGCATCCTCGAGCTCTTCCCAACTTCAATGGTATTTTCAGGAGGCCTTTGACCCAATGCGGGCTGGCCCTTTGAGCTTGAGGGTAAGTATTTTATGGCGTGGAGATCATGTCCTCTAGCCATGTGTATGTGGAGGATGAAATCCATAATCCAGACTCGAGTCATTGTTCCGTCGTATGCCTCTATGTTTACGGGTTTGAATCCGCTGAGAATTCATGATCCAGCACCTCATCGAAAACACGGGGGTGTCGGCACCCTATATTTGGGTGTGCCGTGATGTTCGGATATTTGGGGTGTTTCATTGCTTTGAAGAGCTTGCTTTCTCGGCCAATAGATGGACCTAACTGGGCCATCCCTTTGATGTGAATCCTTATGCGGATCGCGTACCGGCTTGTGTGCGGCGCCATTTGCCGCTCTCTGGTTGCCGTGGGGTCGTCTATCCGACCGGGTGGCCTTCTTGATTTTTGATTGTGGGGGCTCTACGGCCTCCTCGTCAAATTCGGGCAATAGTTTTCTCTTTGGGTAGCTCTTTGTTCGGCGACTGTCGCCATATTTGTCTGCGGTGTTGAATACTTTGCTCCATCTGATTCTGAGTGCATCTTCCGCTGTTTTGAGCTTCCGCTTCTTTTTTTCAGGCTACTGCGATGGCGATGAGCCTTTTGTGGAGGTTCTTCTGCTTCAACAATTTGTCCGTGAGATCGTCCGGACTGTTATCTTCGTCGAATGCAGGTTGTTTATCAAGTTGTCATGTTGGACGGTTGCTCGATAGCATGTTAAATGCGTCCACGGTTCGCCCTGCTCTATGGCTGGGTCTTTGTCAAAGCGGGACTTAGTGCGGCGTTCGTTCTGTTTGGCTGCTTTTCGAGGATTTATCGCCGTAGTGTCCGTTGTTCCTCGTCGTCAATTCCTTTAGGTGTATCCACCATGTATACATCATGGGATGAGGTGGTTGTCCAGTATCCAATAGGTGCTGGTTCATGGTTGTCTCCTACATCGTTGTCCATACTTTTGATGTCTTCGGAGTCGAAATCAAGCACGTCGTGTAAGCTTTTGACAGTGGCTACAAAGTGGGTGGTGGATGGGCGTTGAATTTCTTCGTCGTCCGCATCCCAACCTTCCTGACCGTAGTCCGTCCAGGGCTCTCTTGATAAAGAGAGATACTTTAGTGATTTCAAGATGTCGCCAAAGGGCGAGTGATGAAAGATGTCTGCGCCAGTGACCTCCATGACCGGCGCCCAATCGTCTTCGATCGGCAGGGGCGTGGAGGGTTCGGAGTCCGGCACCTTGGAGTCACGGTCTTCGCAAAGGATAGGGATGGAGTTCGGCTCAATCGCCGTTGAGATCGTAGCCCCCGAGGAGGTGTCCAACCACTTGTCCTCGATCGAAGTCGGCTCGAGCTAAGGAGTCGAGCGGACGCTGATGCGGCCTCGAGGCCTTGTCCGGCGACGAGCTAGATCGTGCCCATCGAGGACGGTCTGCGGCGCGCTTGGCTGTGGCTCGAATCCGTCGAAGATCAAGTCTCCGCGGACACCGGCCGTAGTGTTCAAGCTTCAAATCTGACCTGATGGCGGGGCGTAGCTTCGATCTGCTCGGATGGCCAAGTGAATTGGCCCGCGATGCAAAGCCGCCCGAATCTGAAGATCTGCAGGGAGAAAAGTCTCACCACTGGACGCGTCGTTGTTGATGATCGAAGGAGCCATCGGGCCTATAGGTGGCGACACGGAGGAACTCTCAATGAAAGCACCAATGTCGATGTCAAAACCGGCGGATCTCGGGTAGGGGTCCCGAACTGTATGTCTAGGTGGATGGTAACGGGAGACAAGGGACACGATATTTTTACCCAGTTGGGCCCTCTCGATGGAGGTAATACCCTACTCTTGCTTGATTAATATTGATGATATGGGTAGTACAAGAGTAGATCTACCACGAGATCGGAGGCTAAACCCTAGAAGCTAGCCTATGGTATGATTGTTGTTAGTCCTCTGAACTAAAACCCTCAGGTTTATATAGACACCGGATAGGGTTAGGGTTACACAGAGTCGGTTACAATGGTAGGAGATCTACATATCAGTATCGCCAAGCTTGCCTTCCACGCCAACGAAAATCCTATCCGGACAAGGGACGAAGTCTTCAATCTTGTATCTTCATAGTCTTGGAGTCCGGCCAACGGTGATAGTTCGGCTATCCGGACACCCCCTAGTTCAGGACTCCCTCGGCGGGCTCGCGAACCCTACCACATTGTTTGCGGCCGTGATGGAAACTTCGATCGAACTTCCTTTGCTGGTTCAGCCTTGGATAGGCGATAAACCTGGACCAGAGACTTGTGTGGTTAGTCAGGTCGTGGACGACACCCTTGCCAGGCTTCCGCTTGAAGATTGCTAAGATACATGACGTGTACATGGCGGTAAGTGGCGAGAGCGTGTGTGAAGAAGTACACTCCTGCAGGGTAATACGATCTATTCGAATAGCTGCGTCCACGGATATGGACTACTTGGAACGCTTATATGGTTCATAGACAAGTTGAAATAAATACTCTAAAATGCGCAAGATAAGTGAGAGTGTTATGGATGTCCTTCCTGTAGGGAGACGAGAGATAATCCATAGTGGTGTATTGATATGGTGAATATGTGGACTCGTGTGCGCAAGCTCAAGAAGTTTATAGCAATCTTAGTCCAGGATAGCCACTGAGTCAAAGTTGGCTTGCTGCAGTCAAGCTCCACTACCCCTTTACTGACACCTAATGCACAAGTAGTTAGTTCTGATGTAAGTCTTGCTAGGTACATTTGTTCTCACGTTTGCTTAATTTATGTTTTTGCAGATGAGACTTCAGTCTCACTAGTAGTTCCACATGGGCTTGGAAAATTAGCTTGGGAATCCCAGACAGAGGTCTGGCTCCTTTGGAGGGTCTTGTAGATAGACAGGCTTTCTAGCTGTCGGTGCAACAAACCTTGGCGTATGTAGCCCAGACTATACACATGCACGGAAGCAAGGCTGCAACAGCAAGACAAGACCAAGCTGAAGAGATAGCTCCTTGAGAAATCAAAGAGCAGATCAAGAAGACCTAGACAAGACAAAAGAGCAAGGTATCACTAAGGAAAACCTCCCTTACCAGGCAGGCGAGCCCGGTCTGGTCGAGGCTTCCCCGAAGACAAGTCTCAAGACTTCCCCATCATGCTTGCTGGGGATGCCGAGGGCGGACCACCCCGCCAAGGCGCGACCGCTCCACCATACAGCGATGCAAGTCACTTATCAGTCTGGTATCGAGCCCCCAAGTGATTAAGTGGTTGTCATTTGACACATGGCAGCCATTTGGGGAGAAGATTCACCCTGCATGACACCCGTCTAGAGGCGTGTCAGCAGGACAGGGAGAGAGATGGCTAAAGTGACGCGGCAAAGCTTACCGGGCTACATCCATGACGTGACACTAAGTGGTGCATTTAATGCGCCTTGTCCTGTCTACAGAGTTAGGTATGCTAGCACTGTTTCCTATCTAATCAGTGTATAATGACTGATTTGCCACTATGGTAAACCCTTAGCCTATAAAAGGAGGGCCATGGCAACCTAAAATAGGATTTGGATCCTTGTACACTCTTACGCACATAGGTTCTCTCCCTGAGGTAACCTTGTTGGGCTTGAGCGCTGCGTGTTCGTCGCGGTCCTCCAGCCAATCCACCAAAGAAGGAGTAGGTTTTTACGCTTCGAAGTGGTCCGAACATAGGTAAAAACCACCAGGTCACCATTGCCGTGCTGCCCTTCGGTCTCCGCTCTTTGTGCAACATGCTGATGACCCACAAGTGTAGGGGATCTATCATAGTCCTTTCAATAAGTAAGAGTGTCGAACCCAACGAGGGGCAGAAGGAAATGATAAGCGGTTTTCAGCAAGGTATTCTCTGCAAGTACTGAAATAAGTGGTAACAGATAGTTTTGTGACAAGATAAATTGTAAAGAGCAACAAGTAACAAGAGTAAATAAAGTGCAGCAAGGTGGCCCAATCCTTTTTGTAGCAAAGGACAAGCCTGGAGAAACTCTTATAATAGGAAAAATGCTCCTGAGGACACATGGGAATATCGTCAAGCTAGTTTTCATCACGCTCATATGATTCGCGTTTGGTACTTTGATAATTTGATATGTGGGTGGACCGGTGCTTGGGAGTTATTCTTACTTGAACAAGCATCCCACTTATGATTAACCTCTATTGCAAGCATCCGCAACTACAACAAAGTATTAAGGTAAACCTAACCATAGCATGAAACAAGTGGATCCAAATCTGCCCCTTACGACGCAACACATAAACTAGGGTTTAAGCTTCTGTCACTCTAGCAACCCATCATCTACTTATTACTTACCAATGCCTTCCTCTAGGCCCAAATAATGGTGAAGTGTTATGTAGTCGACGTTCACATAACACCACTAGAAGCTAGAAAACATACATATCATCAAAATATCGAACGAATACCAAATTCACATGACTACTAATAGCAAGACTTCTCCCTTGTCCTCAGGAACAAACGTAACTACACACAAAGCATATTTACGTTCATAATCAGAGGGGTAATAATATGCATAAAGGATCTGAACATATGATCTTCCACCAAATAAACCAACTAGCATCAACTACAAGGAGTACTCAACACTACTAGCAACCTACTAGCACCAATCCCGGACTTGGAGACAAGAATTGGATACAAGAGATGAACTAGGGTTTGGAGATGAGATGGTGCCGGTGAAGATGTTGATGGAGATTGCCCTCTACCGATGAGAGGAGCATTGGTAATGATGATGACGATGATTTCCTCCTCCGGAGAAGTGTCCCAGCAGAACAGCTTTCTTTGGAGCCCTAGATTAGTTCCGCCAAGGTTCCGCCTCGTGGCGGAGTCTCGTCGAAGGTTGCTTCCTATTTTTTTCTCATCGAAAGACTTCATATAGGAGAAGATGGGCGTTGGAGAGCCACCAGGGGGCCCACGAGGTAGGGGGCACGCCCCAGGGGGGGGCGCCCCCACCCTCGTGAGTAGGGTGTGGGCCCCTGTAACACCCCGGATGTAACTTTCCATATTTGTAACTCCAACTCTTGCCATTTTCGGCATTGTGATATGATATTCCCTCCGTGGTTGGGTTTTTGTCTTTCGTTTTGCATTTTGTTTATGTCATGCATATCGTATCATGTCATCATGTGCATCTCATTTGCATACGTGTTCGTCTCATGCATCCGAGCATTTTCCCCGTTGTCCGTTTTGCAATCCGGCACTCCTATGTTCCCCGGCGTCCCCTTTTACATTTTTTCCTTGAGCGGGCACAAAACTTTCTCGGAATGGACCGAGGTTTGTCAAGTGGCCATAGTACACCACCGGTAGACCACCTGTCAAGTTTCGGGTCATTTGGAGCTCGTTTGGTACTCCAACGGTTATCCGCATATCCGCGAAGGCCTCTTTTAAGTTGCAGCCCAACACCCCTCCAAAACAGCCCAATAACCCATCTAAGTCACTTCCATGCTCTCCGTCGTCGGATCACGATCGTGTGGGACAAAACTACACCTCATTTGGAGCTTCCTAGCTCTTTCTACCTATAAAAACACCTCCTCCTCCGAAATCCCGGATCATTTCCGCCATAACCCTAGCCCCGCTCCTCTCCGCGCCGCCGGACACGTCCGGACGGGCAGACGCGTCGCCATGCCATGCCACCAGCCAACCACGGCGCGCCCGTGGCGCGCCCACATCACCGCCGCAGCTGGCCCGCGGGGCCGCGAAAACCCCGAGCCCGTTCGCGCGTCCGCGCCGCCCGGCCGGCCGCCTCGCCGCCTCCACGCTGGTCGCCCGCCCGCGCCGCGTCGCCGCCCGCCTCCCCCGGCTGGCCCCCGGCGCTCCTTCCTCCCTCCGGCCCGAGCTCCCGCTCCGGTGACGTCTCGATCGGATCTGAGATCCAAATCTCCTAGGTTGACTTTCCCCCGAGCCCCGAAATCCTCTAAGTCATTTTCTGTCAGTAATTTGTTATATTTTCATCATGCCATAACTTTGCACCCGTGGCTACGTTTGGGGCGTATAGCATACCGGGAATGTTCGCCTCGATGAGTAGATCATTTCATTCCATTGCATCATTTTCATTGGAGCTCATCTTGATGCCCGAAATTCTGTTAGAAGAGGGCTATGTGATGTTAGTTTCAGATTCTTATCAGAACATGCACTTTTGTCATTTTTGTCATGATTGATGTGTGCACCCTATGAACTTGAGTCGTACATGTGTTTTGTAATATGCCATGCCGTCTTTACAGGGGTCTATGCCATGTATTTTTGTGATCTCTGTGGTTACTATCACAAGCATGCAAACTAGGCTTCATGATGTTGCTGATTTCAGCCCCTGTTTTGCTGATATTTTTATGCTATGTAAACTTGATGCTACAGAGAGATCCGTGCTTATTTTGAGATACTTCATTAAGGATGTTTTGAACATATGGTTATGCTCTATCCATCCATGAATTTTTTTGCAATTATGGAGTGCGATAGCTTGAGTCAATTGAGCTCTACTTTTGCTATAAAATGTTTCCTGGCAGATTGTTTACATGTTATTCAATTTTGCCAAGGTTGTTGTAGTTGATCCGTGTATGCTATGATGTTGTTCTTGCCATGTATAGCTTTTATGCCATGTCTTCTTGACGGATGTATACTTAGTTTATTATGTAATGCTCTGTAGTGAGTGCATCGAGCTCTTAAACATGCCTACTTGTTATCTGTTTTTGTCATGCCCTGTTTGCTGAATCTGTAACGAAACTTGCTATGTTTACATGGGTGCTATTACATTTTCTGATCCCTTTTGGCCCATGGTCAGTAAGGGACTTTTGTTCTATGCTTGGAGTAGATTCATGTCATGCCTTTTTTTTCTATTATAAGTTCCTGTAGCATGTAGTTTCCTTGCTCTGAACATTGCTTCCTGATGTTGATTCTGCCATGTTCAGTATTTTCCCAAGTCTGTGAAGCTGATATATTTTGCACTTTTGCCATGCTTGTTTGGACCTGTTATGTTGTGATTTAGCCGTAGCTCAGTGTTCATCTTTTGTCAAGCATCTTAAGTAGATCACTGCCATATGCTGTGTTGGTACGTTTGGGTGCATTAGCTTAATTTCCTGTTGCTTGCTAAGTGGTATCATGCTGTTAATGGCAGATTTGTGCCATTCTTGTTTTGCTTGTCATTTGCAAACCGTGCATCCGATTCGGTGATCTTTATATCGATTTCAACGAAATCATCTCACCTTTCAGCGGCATACTTGGTTTGCCAAGTTGATGCCTGGTTCATCATTTTCCTTCCGAACACGCATACGCATTGCATATCACATCTCGCATATCATGCCGTGTATTGCATCATGTTGCTTGTGCATTGCACCGTGATTTATTGTGGTTCCTTTGTTTGTGTTCTTGCTTTGGGTAGAGCCGGGAGACGAGTACGTGAACGAGGAACCTGTTGAGAACGCTTACGAGGATCAAGCTTTCGACTACTCTGAGAACTTTGCTGGCAAGATGACCATACCCTCGAAATCACTTCTATCTTTGCTTGCTAGATGCTCGCTCTTTTGTTATGCCTATGCTACGATGCCTATCACTTTCTTATCATGCCTCCCATATTGCCATGTCAAGCCCCTAACCATCCTTTCCTAGCAAACCGTTGTTTGGCTATGTTACCGCTTTGCTCAGCCCCTCTTATAGCGTTGTTAGTTGCAGGTGAAGATGAAGTTTGTTCATTGTTGGAACATGGAGATGTTGTTCCTTGTTGGAACATGTTTACTTGTTGGGGATATCACAATATCTATTGTTTAATTAATGCATCTATATACTTGGTAAAGGGTGGAAGACTCGGCCTTATGCACGGTGTTTTGTTCCACTCTTGCCGCCTAGTTTCCGTCATACGGTGTTATGTTCCTTGATTTAGCGTTCCTTACGGTTGGGTGATTTATGGGACCCCCTTGATAGTTCGCTTTGAATAAGACTCCTCCAGCAAGGCCCAACATTGGTTTTACCATTTGCCACCTAAGCCTTTTTCCCCCGGGTTTTCGCGAGCCCGAGGGTCATCTTTATTTTAACCCCGGACGGTGCTCCTTCAAGTGCTGGCCCAAACCGAGCAACTGCTGGGGCCACCACAGGGAAACTCGAGGCTTGGTTTTACTCATAGCTTGACTTATCCGGATGTGCCACGAGAACGAGATATGTGCAGCTCCTATCGGGATTTGTCGGCTGTCAATCGGCGGCTTTGCTGGTCTTGTTTTATTCTGCCGAAATGTCTTGTAGTCCGGGATTCGAGACGATCGGGTCTTCCCAGTAGAAGGAATATCCTTCGTTGACCGTGAGAGCTTATAATGGGCTAAGTTGGGACACCCCTGCAGGGTATTATCTTTCGAAAGCCGTGCCCGCGGTTATGTGGCAGATGGGAATTTGTTAATGTCCGATTGTAGAAAACCCAAAGTTGACCTTAATCTAAAACACATCAACTGCGTTGTAACCGTGATGGTCTCTTCTCGGCGGAGTCCGGCAAGTGAACACGGTGTTGGAGTTATGTTTGACGTAAGTAGTTTCAGGATCACTTCTTGATCACTACTAGCTGCACGACCGTGCCTTGCTTCTCTTCTCGCTCTCTTTTGCGAATGTAGCCACCAAATATGCTAGTTGCTTGCTACAGCTCCACCTCACAACTCTGTCCTTCCTATAAGCTTAAATAGTCTTGATCTCGCGGGTGTGAGATTGCTGAGTCCCGTGACTCACAGATTCTACCAAAACAGTTGCAGTGCCGGCGATGCGGTCAGGTGATGCAACCGAGCTCAAGTGGGAGTTCGACGAGGAACGTGGTCGTTACTATGTGTCTTTTCCTGATGATCAGTAGTGGAGCCCAGTTGGGACGATCGGGTATCTGTGTAGCATTTGGGGTAGTCTTCTTTTATTTTGGTTCCGTAGTCGGACCTTGAGTGTAATCTGGATGATGGATGTTTATTTATGTATTGTGTGAAGTGGCGTCGTAAGCCAACTATGTATCTCTTTCCTTATGTATTACATGGGTTGTGTGAAGTTTACCTCACTTGCGACATTGCTTTCAATGCGGTTATGCCTCTAAGTCGTGCTTCGACACGTGGGAGATATAGCCGCATCGAGGCGTTACAAGTTGGTATCGAGCCATCCCGACTTAGGAGCCCCTAGCTTGATTGTTTCTTTGGCGTTGTTGAGTTTAGAACAAAAATGTTTTGAGTCTTAGGATTATATATATCGGAGAGTAGGATTCTTTTACTCCCAGGTCCTTTCGTCGCTCTGGTGAGGTCTCTGACGTAGAAGTTTTGACTCTCCTCCCTCAAATTTCATTAAATTCTTTTTTAGGATCACGCTGGTATCTTGGAATCGTTCGATGGTTTTGTGGCGAGAACATTGTTCTTGGTGCCTCGACATTTAGGGGTTGTGGCGGTGTCCGGGAGTTGAGCTCCGAGGTGTTGTCGTCACAATTTTATCGTTCTGGTTCTGGAATACGAGTTTTGCCGACATCGAAAATCTCTTTTGTACAGTTGTTGGTGAGATAACCCCGATAACCCAGTACTGGGGCGAGCTCGGGAGTATTGCCATGAATCGTATAACGGATGCTTTTCGAAGGTCGAGGTTTCTTGGTTATGTGTTGACGGATGGATACAGCTGGATCTAGGTATTGTTAGTTTGGGTGATATATTTTGTGTCCCCTGTATCCCCAACACCAGATTGCATAACCAGAAAGTTTCGGGAGTTTATAGGTGGGATTCAAGTAGCTCTTAGCATTTCTTCCCACAGATATTTGGTTTGTGATTGGGTAATCCTTACCACTTATTTGTTCGATCGTACCTTGTTATTTTTTCATCAACCCTTAATCAAGTGGCTTCTCACCTTAATGGGCGTGTGATGTTAGCTTTTGGAATTCATTCGTTCATCCTTGCTCGAATGTTTATTGTGAAGACTATATGTTGCAATTTCTATCCGTTGATTCAACTTGTCTATCTGTCTATCAAAGTGCTAACGGATGTCACCCTCTTGAGGATGGCTCCGCCAACGCAGCGTCGAATCCGGATCGCAATGATGGGAGTCGATCGAACCCTCCACCTCCACCTCCGCCTCGGAGGCATGGCAACTATCATGGCAGCCACCAATGCCAATGCTCGATGATTTTGCAACTCTTGCAAGAGCGTACCCAAGGGCAAGGCAACCAAGGAAATCAAGGTCAAGGCAACAACCAGCCGCACTTTGCTACCCTCAATCAGTTCCTTGCTAATCAGCGAAGTCTTTCGGTTTACGTATCGAGGCCACAGACGCCGACGATTGGCTTGTGGACATCTGCAAACATTTGAATGTAGCAATGTCGGACACGAGGACTTTGTCAAGTTTGCTTCGTTTCAACTAAAGGACCAAGATCTTTGAGTGGTACCAGAATACAAAGATTCGAGAGGAGGTCGTGTAATTACAGGATGAGTTCCGCCGAGACTTCAAAGCTCACCACATTCCGAAAAGTGTTGTTGAGAGCAAGCGTGAGGAGTTCCGCAATCTCAAGCAAGGAAACATGTACGTGTATCAATACAATATCCAGTTCGAGCTTCGCTTCGCTTCACTAAGCAAGGCGTCCCGATGAAAAGAGTATGATCTATCAATTCAGAGGTGGTCTCGAGAGAAGATCTGCAATTAGCTCTCGTGCTTTTGAGCGGAAAAGTATGATGAATTCTACAACATGGCATCAAGCAAGAAGCTGTCCAGCTCAAATGTGAGGCTTCTAAGAAGAGAATCGGGGATGCAGTTCAGGTCTTCTTCTTCCTCTCAAGTGGCAGCTAAGCAGCAAAAGTTCTACCTTCCTCCTCCTCCGTTTAAATCGGCCTTATCAGCAGAAGAACTCAGGTGGTCATGGATCTTCCCACCCACCCAACCCTGGCTATCGAACAAGTCTAATTCTCAAGCTCCAAGGTCAGATGCTCCTTATTACCGTCCGCTCTTAGAGGTGACTTGCAACAAATGTCAGCAGAAAGGTCACTATGCGAACAAGTGCTTCAACCAAAGGCGCCTTCCGCCTCCTCCTCCAGAAGCATGTGAAGTATGTCTGGTCTCCTGAGTGTGACGTTGCTTTCAACACCATCATAGAGAAACTCGTCACAGCTCCTGTCTTGACTCCTCCTGATGAATCCAAGCCATTCGAAGTTTTCTGTGATGCTTCTCTTCAAGGTCTCGGTGCTGTGTTAATGCAAGAGAAGAAAGTTGTGGCCTATACCTCTCGTCAGTTGAAGCCCAACGAAAAGAACTACCCCACTCACGATCTTGAGTTGGCGGCAGTTGTCCATGCATTGATAACATGGAGACATCTCTTGTTGGGAAGGAAAGTGGACATATTCACCGATCATAAGAGCCTCAAGTATATCTTCACTCAACCCAACCTCAACCTCAAGCAAACTCGATGGGTCAAAATGATTCAAGAGTACAACCCAAGTATTGAATATACTCAGGCAAGGCCAATGTGATTGCAGATGCTTTGAGCAGGAAGGCTTCTTCGCAGCAGTTTAATTCTCAAGCCATTCCAACGGACCTTTGTGAAGCTTTCCATAGCTGAATCTTCAAGTTGTTCCTCAAGGCTTTCTTGCCAACCTCATAGTCTCTCCTACTTTGGAAGACCAAATTCGTGAGGCTCAACTCCTGGATACCATGGTGAAAAAGGTGAAGCGTGGTATCGACAAGGGCATTTCAAGTACAAGTGCTTCCACGTTGATGACAAAGATACTCTTTTCTTGAGGAACGGATTGTGGTTCCTAAGGGTGATCTCGTAAAGTCATTATGAGCAGGCACACAATTCCCTTCTATTCATTCATCACGGAAGTACGAAGATGTACCATGACCTCAAGCGATCGTATTGGTGGACTCGAATGAAGCGAGAAATTGCTCAATTCGTGAATGAGTGTGATGTCTGCAGAAGAGTGAAAGCGAACACCAACGACCAGCTGGTCTCCTCCAACCTCTTGCTATTCGAATGGAAGTTTGATCATATCGAAATGGACTTCGTGACTGGATTTCCAAACTCCAAGCGTGGAAATGATGCTATCTTCGTTGTCATTGACAAGCTTACTAAAGTGGCTCATTTTCTTCCTATGAAAGAATCTATCACAACAGCTCAGTTGGCAGAGCTATACACATCTAGGATTGTCTCCTTGCACGGCATTCCACAAGTGATCTCTTGAGACCGTGGCAGCACCTTTACCTCCAAGTTTTGGGATTCTTTTCAGAAGGCCATGGGCACCAACATTCGTTTCAGCTCAGCTTTCCATCCTCAAACAAGTGGCCAAGTCGAGCGAGTCAATCAAATCCTCGAAGACATGCTCATGGCTTGTGTCATTTCCTTCGGTATGAAATGGGAAGATTGTCTTCCATATGCCGAGTTCTCCTACAACAACAGCTTCCAAGCGAGTTCGGGCAAGGCCCCATTCGAAATTCTCTATGGCAGAAAGTGCCGTACTCCTCTCAATTGGTCCGAGACAGGTGAGCGCCAACTTCTTGGCAGCGACTTGATCACGAAGCCAAAGAAATGTGCAAAGTCATTCGTGAGAATCTCAAAGCCGCGCAATCGCGCGGAAGAGCTATTATGATGACAAGCACCGTGATGTGGCTTTTGAAATCGGAGACCATGTCTACCTCGCGTCTCTCAATGAAAGGCACTCGTCGCCCGGTATCAAAGGGAAGCTTGCCCCTAGATCGTGGGTCCTTTCAAGATCATTGGCAAAAGAGGCGATCTAGCCTATCAACGAGCTTCCGTCCAACCGCGAATGTGCACGATGTGTTTCACGTGTCACAGCTTCGCAAGTGCTTCAAGACTCCTGAGCGCACTATCAACTTTGAAGAAATTGATCTCCAAGAAGATCTCTCTTATCATGAGCACCCCGTTGCTATTCTTGAAGAAACCGAGCGCAAGACTCGCAACAAGTCAATCAAATTCCTGAAAGTGAAGTGGTCACACCATTCCGACCGAGAAGCCACCTGGGAGCGCGAGGATCACCTCCATTCCGAATATCCAGAGTTCTTTCAGTCCTAGATCTCGGGGCAAGATCCTCTTGTAGTGGTGGAGTGTTGTAACACCCCGGATGTAACTTTCCATATTTGTAACTGCAACTCTTGCCATTTTCGGCATTGTGATATGATATTCCCTCCGTGGTTGGGTTTTTGTCTTTCGTTTTGCATTTTGTTTATATCATGCATCTCGTATCATGTCATCATGTGCATCTCATTTGCATACGTGTTCGTCTCATGCATCCGAGCATTTTCCCCGTTGTCCGTTTTGCAATCCGGCACTCCTATGTTCCCCGGCGTCCCCTTTTACATTTTTTCCGTGAGCGGGCACAAAACTTTCTCGGAATGGACCGAGGTTTGTCAAGTGGCCTTGGTACACCACCGGTAGACCACCATCAAGTTTGGTCATTTGGAGCTCGTTTGGTACTCAACGGTTATCCGCATATCCGCTGGCGGCCTCTTTTAAGTTGCAGCCCAACACCCTCCAAAACAGCCCAATAACCCATCTAAGTCACTTCCATGCTCTCCGTCGTCGGATCACGATCGTGTGGCGAAAACTACACCTCATTTGGAGCTTCCAAGCTCTTTCTACCTATAAAACACCTCCTCCTCCAAATCCGGATCATTTCCACCCTACCCCTAGCCCGCTCCTCTCGCGCCGCCGGACACGTCCGAGACGGGCAGACGCGTCGCCGCCCGCGCCCCGCCAACCGTGGCGCGCCACGTGGCGCGCCCACATCGCCTCCGCCGCCCGGCCCGCAGGCCAGCGGGAGGCCCCCGAGCCTGCTTCGCGCGCGTCGCGCCCGCCGCCCGGCCGGCCGCCACGCCGCCTCCCAGCGTCGTCGCCGCCCAGCGCCGCCGCCGGGCCCGCCCGCCTCCCGGCCGGCCCGGCCCTCCTTCCTCCCTCCGGCCCGAGCTCCCGCTCCGGCGACGTCTCAATCGGATCTGAGATCCAAATCTCCTAGGTTGACTTTCCCCCGAGCCCCGAAATCCTCTAAGTCATTTTCTGTCAGTAATTTGTTACATTTTCATCATGCCATAACTTCGCACCCGTGGCTCCGTTTGGGGGGTATAGCATACCGAAATGTTCGTCTCGATGAGTAGATCATTTCATTCCAGTGCATCATTTTCATTTGAGCTCATATTGATGCCCGAAATGCTGTTAGAAGAGGGCTATGTGATGTTAGTTTCAGATTCTTATCAGAACATGCACTTTTGTCATTTTTGTCATGATTGATGTGTGCACCCTATGAACTTGAGTCCTACATGTGTTTTGTAATATGACATGCCATCTTTACAGGGGTGTATGCCATGTATTTTTGTGATCTCTGTGGTGACTATCACAAGCATGCAAACTAGGCTTCATGATGTTGCTGATTTCAGCCTTTGCTTTCTTGATATTTTTATGCCATGTAAACTTGATGCTACAGAGAGATCCATGCTTATTTTGAGATACTTCAGTAAGGATGTTTTGAACATATGGTTATTCTCTATCCATCCATGCCTTTGTTTGCAATTATGGAGTGCGATAGCTTGAGTCAATCGGGCTCTACTTTTGCTATTAAATGTTTCCTGGCAGATTGTTTACATATTATTCAATTTTGCCAAGGTTGTTGTAGTTGATCCGTGTATAGCTTCTATGCCATGTCTTCTGGATGGATGTATGCTTAGTTTATCATGTAATGCTCTGTAGTGAGTGCATCGAGCTCTTAAACACGCCTACTTGTTATCTGTTTTTGTCATGCCCTGTTTGCTGAATCTGTAACGGAACTTGCTATGTTTACATGGGTGCTATTTCATTTTCTGATCCTTTTTGGCTCATGGTTAGTAAGGGACTTTTGTTCTATGCTTTGAGTAGATTCATTTCATGCCTTTTTTTGCTATTATAAGTTCCTGTAGCATGTAGTTTGCTTGCTCTGAACATTGCTTCACGATGCTGATTACGCCATGTTGATATTTTCCTAAGTCTGTGAAGTGATATATTTTGCACTTTTGCCATGCTTGTTTGGACCTGTTATGTTGTGATTTAGCCGTAGCTCAGTGTTCATCTTTTGTCAAGCATCTTGAGTAGATCACTGCCATATGCTTTGTTGGTACGTTTGGGTGCAGTAGCTTAATTTCTTGTTGCTTGCTAAGTGGTATCATCTTTGTTAATGGCAGATTTGTGCCATTCTTGTTTTGCTTGTCATTTGCAAACCGTGCATCCGATTCGGTGATATTTATATCGATTTCAACGAAATCATCTCACCTTTCCAGCGGCATACTTGGTTTGCCAAGTTGATGCCAGTTCATCATTTTCCTTCCGAGCATGCATCGCATTGCATATGACATCTCGCATATCATGCCATGTATTGCATCATGTTGCTTGTGCATTGCACCGTGATTTATTGTGGTTCCTTTGTTTGTGTTCTTGCTTTGGGTAGAGCCGGAGGCGAGTGCGTGAGCGAGGAACCTGTTGAGAACGCTTACGAGGATCAAGCTTTCGACAACTCTGAGAACTTTGCAGGCAAGATGACCATACCCTCGAAATCACTTCTATCTTTGCTTGCTAGATGCTCGCTCTTTTGCTATGCCTATGCTACGATGCCTATCACTTGCTTATCATGCCTCCCATATTGCCATGTCAAGCCCCTAACCATCCTTTCCTAGCAAACCGTTGTTTGGCTATGTTACCGCTTTGCTCAGCTCCTCTTATAGTGTTGTTAGTTGCAGGTGAAGATGAAGTTTGTTCCTTGTTGGAACATGGAGATGTTGTTCCTTGTTGGAACATGTTTACTTGTTGGGGATATCACAATATCTATTGTTTAATTAATGCATCTATATACTTGGTAAAGGGTGGAAGACTCGGCCTTATGCCTGGTGTTTTGTTCCACTCTTGCCGCCTAGTTTCCGCCATACCGTGTTATGTTCCTTGATTTCGCGTTCCTTACGGTTGGGTGATTTATGGGACCCCTTGACAGTTCGCTTTGAATAAGACTCCTCCAAAAAGGCCCAACATTGGTTTTACCATTTGCCACCTAAGCCTTTTTCCCCGGGTTTTCGCGAGCCCGAGGGTCATCTTTATTTTAACCCCGGACGGTGCTCCTTGAGTCTTGGCTCGAACCGAGCAGACTGCTTGGGGCCACCACGGGAAACTCGAGGCTTGGTTTTACTCGTAGCTTGACTTATCCGGATGTGCCACGAGAACGAGATATGTGCAGCTCCTATCGGGATTGTCGGCACAATCGGGTGACTTTGCTGGTCTTGTTTTATTCTTGCCGAAATGTCTTGTAGTCCGGGATTCGAGATCGATCGGGTCTTCGGTGAAGGAATATCCTTCGTTAACCGTGAGAGCTTATAATGGGCTAAGTTGGGACACCCTGCAGGTATTATCTTTCAAAAGCCGTGCCATGGTTATGAGGCAGATGGGAATTTGTTAATGTCCGGTTGTAGAAAACCCGAAGTTGGCCTTAATCTAAAACACATCAACCGCGTGTGTAACCGTGATGGTCTCTTCTCGGCGGAGTCCGGCAAGTGAACACGGTGTTGGAGTAATGTTTGATGTAAGTAGTTTCAGGATCACTTCTTGATCGCTACTAGCTGCATGACCGTGCCTTGCTTCTCTTCTCGCTCTCTTTTGCGAATGTAGCCAACAAATATGCTAGTCGCTTGCTGCAGCTCCACCTCACAACTCTGTCCTTCCTATAAGCTTAAATAGTCTTGATCTCGCGGGTGTGAGATTGCTGAGTCCCCGTGACTCACAGATTCTACCAAAACAGTTGCAGTGCCGACGATGCGGTCAGGTGGCGCTAACCGAGCTCAAGTGGGAGTTCGACGAGGAACGTGGTCGTTACTATGTGTCTTTTCCTGATGATCAGTAGTGGAGCCCAGTTGGGACGATCGGGGATCTGTGTAGCATTTGGGGTAGTCTTCTTTTATTTTGGTTCCGTAATCGGACCTTGAGTGTAATCTGGATGATGGATGTTTATTTATGTATTGTGTGAAGTGGCGACTGTAAGCCAACTATGTATCTCTTTCCCTTATGTATTACATGGGTTGTGTGAAGATTACCTCACTTGCGACATTGCTTTCAATGCGGTCATGCCTCTAAGTCGTGCGTCGACACGTGGGAGATATAGCAGCATCGAGGGTGTTACAGCCCCCTGGCCTTCATCTTTGGCGATAATTTTCTTTATTTATTTTAAGATATTCCGTGGAGTTTCAGGACTTTTGGAGTTGCACAGAATAGGTCTCCAATATTTGCTCCTTTTCCAGCCTAGAATTCCAGCTGCCGGCATTCTCCCTCTTCATGTAAACCTTGTAAAATAAAAGAGAATAGCCATAAGTATTGTCACATAACGTGAAATAACAGCCCATAATGCGATAAATATCGATATAAAAGCATGACGCAAAATGGACGTATCAACTCCCCCAAGCTTAGACCTCGCTTGTCCTCAAGCAAAAAGCTGATAACAATAAATATGTCCTCATGTTTAGAGGTAGAGGCATCGATAAAAAATAAAAAATAAAATACGGACATGGAGGCATCATGATTATTCTCATAACAGCAACATATATAGATTTTGTCATATGATTACTTATGTTCAAGTGATGATCTTTTCACAATGCAAAAGTATGAATCAGAAACCTTATTGAGTACCAACAAATTATAACCTCAGTCATTGTAGCAATTGCAATTTATCATAACATCGGAAAGAGTCTATGTCAGAGCTTAAAAGCAAGTCCACATACTCAACTATCACTCACGCAATACTTGTGGTTACGGAGTTTTAATCGGACACAGAGGAAGATAGGGTCTTATAGTTTTGCCCCACAACCTTTTAGCTCAAGGGTAATGTCAACAATAATAATTCATGCTCCCCTACATCCAATTAGATATATATATCATGTTCTTTCCAACATGCTGGGCTTTCCAAAGGATAAAATGAAAAAGGAAAGGTGAAGATCACCGTGACTCTTGCATAAGGTAGAGGATAATAATAAAAGATAGGCCCTTCGCAGAGGGAAGCAGAGGTTGCCATGCACTTTTATGGTTGGATGCACAAAATCTCAATGCGAAAGAACGTCACTTTATATTGCCCCTTGTGATGTGAACCTTTATTATGCACTCCGTCACTTTTATTACTTCCACATCACAAGATCGTTAAAGCTTATTTCTCCCTCACCAATCAATCATACATGTTTAGAGCAATTTTTATTGCTTTGCACCGATGACAACTTACTTGAAGGATCTTACTCGATCCATAGGTAGATATGGTGGACTCTCATGGATAAACTGGTTTAAAGGTATTTGGAAGCACAAGTAGTATCTCTACTTGGTGCTGAGAATTTGGCTTGCATGAGGGGCAAAGGCAAGCTCAACATGTTAGAGGATCCATGACAACATACTTTATCTCAGATATAAGAAAACATAACTCATCAAGTTGTCTTCCTTGTCCAACATCAACTCTTTAGCATGTTATATTTTAATGAGTGCTCCCAATCATAAAAGATGTCAGTGATAATATATCCATATGTGAAACCTCTCTTTCCCTATTACTTCCTATTAAATGCAACGATGACCAAAGCTATATTTGCCAACTCTCAACAACTTTTAATCATCATACTCTTTCTATGTGAAGTCATTACTCTCAATAATATCAATATGAACTCTTTGTTTCTTTTTATTCTTTTTCTTCTTTCTATTCTTTTGTTCACCCAAGATCATGGCAAAATAATCTAGCCCTTGACTCAACTAACTTTATTATATTTATAGCTCACGGACTCGATTACATAGAGAGATCATAAAGCAAAACTCAAAACTAGATCATGCCATAAACTTTATTCTACTAGATCAAGATACTACTAAAAGGATCGAACTAAGAAAAACGGTAAAGATAGGAGTTGTGATGGTGATACGATACCGGGGCACCTCCCCAAGCTTGGCAGTTGCCAAGGGGAGTGCCCATACCCATGTGATTATATCTCCTTTGCTGGTGAAGAAGGTGGAGGTGTTGTTGAGGATGCGGGCTTGTCGTCCACCTTCCATGGCATAGGCTCACCATCATAGAAGGTTGATCGAGTCTCCGGAATCCTCAAATTTGCAGCCAAACTCATCCTTTTGAATCTATATTCATACTCACAGTTTTGATTTTGCAGATCATAGATTTGGGCTTGGAGGTGCTCGATCTTCTCATGTAGCTTGAAGATGGCCTCCTCGGTGTTCTTGGCATCCGGCTCGTAGTTGTTGGTGAACTCCGCGAGCATCTTGTGGCTAGCGTTGATTCCACGCTCCACCATCCCCTGGCACTTGAAAACTTGTTGCTCCATTGCTTCGAGCCTTGACTCCACGCTTCCGGTTCCCTTTGGTCCCTCAGCATCGCGGATGTGCAGCAACCCATCGCGCATCTCAATGGTTTGAGGGTGTCGCAGCACCTCTGCGACGTAAGGGTTGATCACCTTCTCGAAGAACTTGTCCTTGGAAGCACTTGGGGACGTCATGATGATCTAGACCTGTCAGAAAAACAGCTCGAAACAAGAACAGGAGAGATTTGCGTGATACGAGAGTCAAAACCTTCGGGATAATATATAATGAATTTTTACCGACCAAAATATGTATTGTGCAAGAAAACGGAGTCCGGAGGGCACACGGGGTGCTCACGAGGTAGGGGGCGCGCCCAGGGGCGTAGGGCGCGCCCTCCACCCTCGTGGAGCCCTCGTGTCCTTCCCGGACAGCCACTTATTTTTTTATTTTTCTAAATATTCCAAAACGGAGAAATATTGCCTTAAAAATTGTTTTGGAGTCGGTTTACTTACCGTACCACATACCTATTCCTTTTCGGAGTCTGAAACGGTCTGGAAAGTGTCCCTTATGTATTCCTCCGGGGTTACGGTTTCAACAATATTGGTTTCAACATTTATGGGATTACCTGAAATATAATGTTTGATCCTTAGACCGTTTACCACCTTCGGATTTGTACCTTCAAAGTTTTTAATTTTTATGGCACCGGAACGATAGACCTCCTCGATAATGTAGGGACCTTCCCATTTAGAGAGAAGTTTTCCTGCAAAAAATATTAAACAAGAGTTGTATAGAAATACATAATCACCTACATTAAACTCACGCTTTTGTATCCTTTTGTCATGCCATCTTTTAACTTTTTCTTTAAACAATTTGGCATTTTCATAAGCTTGGGTTCTCCATTCATCAAATGAGCTAATATCAAATAACCTTTTCTCACCGGCAAGTTTGAAATCATAGTTGAGCTCTTTAATAGCCCAATATGCCTTATGTTCTAGTTCGAGAGGTAAGTGACATGCTTTTCCATAAACCATTTTATACGGAGACATACCCATAGGATTCTTATATGCAGTTCTATAGGCCTATAATGCATCATCAAGTTTCTTGGACCAATTCTTCCTAGACCTATTAACAGTCTTTTGCAAAATTAATTTGAGCTCTCTATTACTCAATTCTACTTGACCACTAGACTGTGGGTGATATGGAGATGCAATCCTATGATTAACATCATATTTAGAAAGCATTTTACGGAAAGCACCATGAATAAAGTGTGAAACACCATTAGTCATTAAATATCTAGGGACTCCAAACCTCGGAAAAATTAACTTCCTTAAGCATTTTAATGGAAGTGTTATGATCAGCACTACTAGTTGGAATAGCTTCTACCCACTTAGTAACGTAATCAACAGCAACCAAAATATGTGTATATCCATTAGAGGCAGGAAAAGGTCCCATATAATCAAAGCCCCAAACATCAAATGGTTCAATAACAAGTGAATAATTCATAGGCATTTCTTGACGTCTACTAATATTACCAATTCTTTGACATTCACCGCAAGACAAAACAAACTTACGGGCATCCTTGAAGAGAGTGGGCCAATAAAAACCGGATTGCAATACCTTATGTGCAGTTCTATCTCCAGCATGGTGTCCTCCATAAGCTTCGGAGTGACACTTGCGTAGGATTTGTTCCTGTTCATGCTCAGGTATACAACGTCTAACAACACCATCTACTCCTTCTTTATAAAGATGTGGGTCATCCCAATAGTAATGTCGCAAATCATAGATTTTTTTCTTTTGTTGGTATGTGAAGCTAGATGGTATAAATTTAGCAACAATATAATTAGCATAATCAGCATACCATGGAGTGATACGAGAAGTGCTTATGACATTTAATTATTCATCAGGAAAGCTATCATCAATAGGTAGTGGGTCATCAAGAACATTCTCTAACCTAGATAAGTTATCTGCAACGGGGTTCTCAGCTCCTTTTCTATCAACAATATGCAAATCAAATTCTTGCAGCAAGAGAACCCATCTAATAAGTCTAGGTTTAGCATCTTTCTTTTCCATAAGATATTTAATAGCAGCATGATCAGTGTGAATAGTTACTTTAGAATCAACAATATAGGGTCTGAATTTATCACAAGCAAATACAACTGCTAAAAGTTCCTTTTCGGTAGTGGCATAATTTCTTTGAGCATTGTCTAGAGTCTTACTAGCATAATGGATAACATTTAATTTCTTATCAACTCTTTGCCCTAGAACAACACCTACAGTATAATCACTAGCATCACACATAATTTCAAAGGGTAAATTCCAATCGGTGGCTGAACAACAAAAAGCGGAGACTAATGCTTTCTTAAGTATTTCAAATGCTTCTACACAATCATCATCAAAGACAAATGGTACATCTTTTGTAATAAATTAGTCGAGGCTGAGAAATTTTGAGAAGTCCTTAATGAACCTCCTATAAAATCCGGCCCGACCAAGGAAACTTCTTATACCTTTGATGTCCTTGGGACATGGCATCTTTTCAATAGCATCAACCTTGGCTTTATCAACTTCAATACCTCTTTCGAAACTTTGTGCCCCAAGACAATACCTTCATTAACCATAAAGTGGCACTTTTCCCAATTCAAGACAAGATTAGTTTCTTCACATCTCTGCAAAACTCGATCAAGATTGCTCAAGCAATCATCAAAAGAGGAACCATAGATGGAAAAATCATCCATGAAAACCTCACAATTTTTTTCACAAAAATCAGAGAATATAGCCATCATGCATCTTTGAAAGGTAGCGGGTGCATTACATAAACCAAAAGGCATACGTCTATAAGCAAAAGTACCAAAAGGGCAAGTAAAAGTAGTCTTTGATTGATCTTTAGCTTACACAGGTATTTGAGAGAAACCAGAATAACCATCTAGAAAGCAATAATGTGTATGTTTGCATAATCTTTCTAGCATTTGATCAATAAAGGGTCAGGGGTAATGATCTTTCTTAGTAGCTTTATTTAATTTGCGAAATCAATTACCATCCTATAACCTGTGATAATTCTTTGCGGATCAATTCATCTTTATCATTAGGGACAACAGTAATACCTCCTTCTTAGGGACACAATGGACAGGACTTACCCACGACTATCAAAGAATGGGATAAATTATACCTGCCTCCGAAGCTTGAGTATTTCTTTTCTTACCACTTCTTTCATTTTAGGATTCAAACGTCGTTGAGGATCACGAACTGGTTTGGCATCCGCTTCAAATTTATTTTATGTTGACATAGAGTGGGACTAATGCCCTTAAGATCATCAAGAGTCTATCCAATAGCGGCACGGTGCTTCTTCAGAGTTTTGAATAATCTTTCTTCTTATTGCTCTGAAAGGTTAGCACTAATAATAACAGGATATATTTTCTTTTCATCAAGATAAGCATATTTAAGATTATCAGGCAACGGTTTCAGCTCAAACACGGGATCACCCTTGGGTGGAGGAGGATCCCTAGGATTTCAACAGAAAATTGTGTTGCGAATAGGTTCTGTTTAAAGAATACTTCATCTATTTCCCTTCTTTCATTCATGAACATATCATTTTCATGGTCTAGCAAATAGTGTTCTAAAGGATCACTAGGAGGTACGACAATAGAAGCAAGACAAATAATTTCATCTTTACTAGGCAATTCTTCCTCACGATGTTGTTTACTAAATTTAGAGAAATTAAAATCATGAACCATATTATCCAAGCCAATAGTAACAACATTCTTTTTGCAGTCTATCTTAGCATTAACAGTGTTCAAAAAGTGTCTACCAAATATAATGCGACAAAAGCTATCTTGTGGAGAACTGAGAACAAGAAAATCAGCAGGATATTTAGTTTTCCCACACAAGACTTCAACATCTCTAACAATTCCCATTGCAGATATAGTATCTCTATTGGCAAGTTTAATTGTAACATCAATATCTTCTAACTCAGCAGGTGCAATATCATGCTTAATTTCTTTATATAAATCATAAGGTATAACACTAGCACTAGCACCCATATCACATAAGCCATAATAACAATGATCTCCTATTTTAACAGAAATAACAGGCACGCCTACCACATGTCTATGTTTATCTTTAGCACACGGTTTAGCAATTCTAGCAGTTTCACCGCAGAATTGAATAACATGCCCACCAATATTATCAGACAAGAGATATTTAACAATAGCAATATTAGGTTCTACTTTGACTTGCTCAGGAGGTGTATAAGTTCTAATATTGCTTTTACGAACCACAGTTGAAGCTTTAGCATGATCCTTTATTCTAACAGGGAAAGGTGGTTTCTCAACATAAGAGGTAGGAACAATATGATCATTATAAGTGACAGTCTTTTCTTCAACTTTAATAGGTGCAGCTACTTTTACTTCTATGGGAGGATGATATTTAAACCACTTCTCCTTGGGGAGATCAACATAAGTAGCAAAAGATTCACAGAAAGAAGCTACTATTTCAGAGTCAAATCCATATTTAGTGCTAAACTTACGAAAAATATCGGTATCCATAAAAGATTTAACACAATCAAACTTAGGTGTCATACCTGACTCCTTACCTTTGTCGAGGTCCCAATCTTCAGAGTTGCGTTTAATTCTATCCAATAAATTCCATCTGAATTCAATAGTCTTCATCATAAAAGAGCCAGCACAAGAAGTATCGAGCATGGTGCGATTGTTATCAGAAAGCCGAACATAAAAATTCTGAAGAATTGTCACTCTTGAGAGATCATGATTGGGGCATGAATATAACATTGATTTAAGCCTCCCCCAAGCTTGAGCGATGCTTTCTCCTTCGCGAGGCCAAAAATTATATATGTAATTGCGATCATGATGAACAAGATGCATAGGGTAATACTTTTTATGAAATTCCATTTTCAATCTTTTATAGTTACATGATCTCTTATCATCACATAGCCTATAGCATGTCAATGCGTCTCCCTTCAAAGATAAAGGGAAGACCTTCTTCTTAACAACATCACCGGGTATACCTGCAAGCTTAAATAGTCCACACACTTCATCCACATAGAGTAGATGTTCATCAGGATGCTTTGTTCCATCTCCTGTAAAAGTATTAGCTAGCAGTTTTTCCATCATACCCGAAGGAAATTCAAAAGGAGTTTCATTTTCAATAGGTTCAGTAGGTTGAGGAGCAACTCTTTGCTCTACTGGACGGGTTGAAGATACCCCGAACAAGCGCCTCAGAGAATTACTTTCCATAGTAACAAGTAACTGTAACATCCCAAATTTCCAATTTGGAATGTTTTACAATTATAGCTAAGCATCTATGCATGTTGTTTGAATTTGAGTGGCATTTGAAGTTTTGGTGTTTTGCAGTTTGAATTCAAATTTTGGCAAGTGGAAATCATTTCAAAAACTATGCCTGATAAATACTTGAGAAAAAGTATGAGAGGAGTAAACATGACACTCCAAAAATATCAGAGGAAAACATTGCCAAAAGTTTTGAATTCAAATTTGAGTTTTATTTGAATTTTGAAAAAAAATGAATTTTATAACGTTTGGATTTTGCCCCTGGAAAATGTTCAAATGAGGAATATTCCCTAATCATTTTCATATATATATGTCCTATATAAAATATTTATATTTTAAATATTATCTCTGTTTTATTTTTCAAAAAATAAAATTGGAAAAAAAAAAATACCCAGCGCCAAAGAAGGCCGACCGCCCAACCAACACACTGGCAGCCCACTTGGCCCAGACTGCCTCACCAGGCCACCAGCGAGCCAGCCAGCCACCGACGGCCCGCTCAACTCCTCGCTCAAACGTTTTCCGCTCGGTCGCCCGACGCCAGCCTCCTCCTCTCTCTCTCGACGGTGGACCCCACCGTCACCTACCCTCGCCCACGCCACCCCACACGCCCACGGAGATCCGAGATCTCCGGATCTCACCCGATCCTCCCGATTCACCCCTTTGCGCAAGTCGAGGCCCCGCCTATAAAACCCCCTCACCTCATTCCCCCTCGCCCCACACGGACCTCTCTCCTCCCGCACGCGCTTCGGGAGTAGCCAACGCCGCCGCCGCCATTAACCTCGTCGCCGCGCCTAGCCCTCCCCGAGCCCCGTTGACTCCACCAAACGGACCCCCTCGTCGCGCCGCACCTGCCGGACCCCTCCGCCGTCGCCCCCGACCACCGGAGACGCCGGAACACTCGTTGCCCGAGCCGCCGCCGCCGTCGACATCCGGTACGTCGCCGGAGTTCCACCCCGCCGTCCGATCTCGTTTTTACGGCTAGGATTAGATCCCCCCCGAAGGGGTATGTTCTTTTAAAATAAACCGGTTCAGTGCGGTTAGTTCCGGTTTAGTTTAGTTAGGTTTTTTTTTATTAGACCGGCCCGATTCGTTTTAACCCTAGGCCCGTTTAGTTATATTACGCACAGGGCGTTAGTTAGGCCCATTAGGCCATTTTTCTTTTATTTTCGTTTTCTGTTTTAACAGAATAGTTTCAGATTTGAAAAATTCATATCTTTTTATCTACTTAATATTTTTAAGTGATTCTTTTTTTGTTGGTTTGAAAATTTCTTATAGTTTCTGTACAAAATATAATTAGCTATGTTAAAATTATTTAGAATTGCTTTATTTTAAATTTAGACAGAATAGTAAATCTGCTATAAAATGAGTTAGGAAAATAATTTTTTAGTGATTCTTTTTGTCACAACTTTGTTTTGACATTACCTAACCGTAGGAATTTATTTGGGCATTTTAGGATTAATAAAAAATAGTTTTAATCAGAATCATGTTATTCTTAATTAATTAACTAGTTACTGTTTTCCTATTGTTTTAGTTAGCAAATAAATTTATTTTTCATATGTGATAGATTATTCTAGGTTATTTTCTGTCACTTTAGAGCATGAACTTTTATATATAATAAATAAAACTTTTATTTTATTTTTCTTATTATAATTTGCTTTAGGCCTAATAGGAGTTTTATAATAGATTTTAAAGTGATTCTTTTTCTCCTAGTAGCATGATGCATTCTTTTCATTAAGTTAACCTAAACCCATGCTTAGGTTATGTTAAGAAAATTTTGTTATATAAAACTATTTTTAGTTGTTGCTTGAAGTAGGAAAACTTTGAGTTGGATTTCTTCGAGTTTTTCCTTTGGATTTTGATTCGTTTGTTTTGGTGTGTTATGCTACTATGCTATTGTGTTAAGTGATCATACGCTATGTGCTTATTATGGTTATTGTTTGCCTCGGTAGAATTTCTGGAGTGCGAAGCTTGCTACCACGAGTCCCTAGTTTTCGAAGATCGTCAGCAAGGCAAGTTCACTTTGACCATGTTTTTCATACCTATGTGTTTATTTGCATCTAGTGTCATCTTCGCAACAATCCCTCCAGTAGTGACATTGAATCCTTGTAGTTGAGTAGTATGCATGTGGTAGGAACCCATCACCCTGTTACCAAGCCCGGGACGTTATTTATTTTAATGCTACGCTATAGTAGACGGGGTTGGTATGAGTGCTCGGGAGTGGTGTGAGAATGGAGGATCTACGTCAATGACGACAACTCCATGATGGAATCTGCAAGGACTGCATCTTCAAGGCCTCAAGACTTCAAGACTCGAGACAAGAATTCAATACACACTCTTGGGTGAAGGATGGTTGACGGCACCTGGAGAAACAAGTGGTTGGCGGGATGCATGGAGAAGCGCCATGACATCTTGCGGAGCTTCACCCAGACTCAAAGAGACGGAAGAATACTACATGCCCGAAGCTTACTGTGCAACCGCAAGTCACTATGGGCATTGGCTTGGTTGACCTTAGTGGTGAATCTGGCTGGGGCGGTGCTAGCGAGATGTAGAACTACGGTAGGATTGGATGAGCACGGACGGTGGTCGAGGAACTCTTCGAAGACCATGTTTGATCGTCTTGTTCTCAAACACCTGAAGTGCGAGAACGTAAAAGAGGGATCGAATCTTGCGGTAAAGTGTACAAACCTCTCAGAGGGTTAAAACCTAATCGATTAGCCGTGTCCCGATTCTGAGACAATTTGAGCATCCGACTGGATCTATCTCGGAACTCTCAACACCGGATTGATAACTTAATTGTGGACAACATATGATGATTTTGGGCTATGAGACATCGGTTGGCGGAACCATGTCATGATAGAAAACTCCATAATACAGACTTCATTTATTCCTTTGATGTAGGGAAAATAAAACCAGCTTTTACGCAAACAAAACTCGAGATCTGAGCCACAAAGCCATACCGCATATAGTATAGTTTATCATCTGTTTTCTCTTATTGTGATCTTGCGGTACATTCAATGTAATGACCTACACGGCTGCAACGTATCATGTTGCAGATATTTCCTCGATGATTAAGAGTTACGATACAGGGTTACGGTCTACACTCAACCTGCCGATGGCGTTGATGGGACTCCACACCGATTACTTGTTTCACCGAGACTTATGAGGTATATATCAGTTTTACGTTATTTATACATGTGATTGCACTTTCATATATACATTGATGTACTTTGTGTGTGCCAAAGATACTGATCCGAGGATGGCACGGATACACGAGGCTTGACCGTCTCGAGGTCGGTCGCTTCTGAATATGGTATCGAGCACATGTTGATATGGGGACGTGACCCTAGAAACCGGAAAGCCCTAGGACCGAAAATCTCTAAAACTTTATTTTCAAAAGACTCTTACTTCTCATCTCTTCTGATTTTATCAAATAGACACTCTCACCTCAAATAGTTAGAATATACCCCTTTTCCTTTTGATCACATGAAGAATCAATGAAGCCGCTCCAAGAAGGACAAGATATCGGATAACGATGGCCTCTTGAGTAAAGAGGATTTGACCATGCATTAGAAGAGTTGAAGCTGCAACAATTGAAGACTCAAGACTAGAAGAATTTGAAGAATCTGAAGAATTATTTGACCTTTAGAAGACCAAACCCTGTTACACACTTACGTTAGATCACGGCAATTTGTGAGCTGTCATTTGTTTGATGTTTTCCGACAGCCACAAAGTAAAACTTGTTTCTTCAAAAACTATTGTTTGTATTGTGTGTATATCCCTCCCCACCTCTCTCATATCTCATCCCAAAACTTTTGAACCCCATAGATGATGAATGAAGTTGGACTGATATTCTCTGGACCGAAGACTCAGCCGGAGGCGGAGCTATGGATGCAGAACATGGAAAATCACTTCGGGAGCAATTTGGTTTCAAGGAAGAATGAAGTATCTTACGCTCTTCAGTACTTTGAAGGAAGTGCTGCAACCTGGTGGAAAATGCATCAAGCCATACATGGATTTAATGGAGCAAGAACTTGGGAGGAATTCAAGAAGACCCTGTTGAGATCACGTCTTATCCGGAAGCACCATGATACACCAATAAATAAACCTTGTGCCTGCAAGATTTGCGGAGAAATAGGACACACCCAGGAGGAACACAAGGATGGATGCCCTCATTGTGAGGAGAAACACCCAACTGCGGAATGCCCAACTAGTCAGGTGACTTGTTTCTTGTGTGAAGGAACCACCCACTACCCGACTCAGTGTCACATTTACCCCATGGTGCAACAAACTATTCAGGACCAGGAAGAAGAAATGAAAGAAGCCCTCCGAGAAGTTATGAAAGAACCTGTGATGAAGGAATGTGTTGAAGACCCTGATGGAGAAGGCCTCAACAGATTTTACTCCAATGCCTGCTATTCATGTGGAGAAGAAGGACATTTTTCGCAGTATTGCACCAAGGAAAGAAAAGAATATCTCCGAGATTTCCCGACAGCAGAAGTGAAGTTTGACCCTTGGGAAATAGAAGCTCTGATCATTACAGAGAAATCCAGGAAGAGAAAAAGAAGGCAACCCCAGAACAACACAATTTTCGCAGAGAAGGACTTGAGTCATATCACTTGTTACAGGTGCAAGGATTTAGGTCATTACGCTAGTAAATGTCCAGAAAAGAAGCCAAGAATCCAAGGAGCCTGCATAATCACAAAGAAGCCCCGAGACATGACGGAAGCCTTTTGTTTTCGCTGCAAGGAAGCAGGACATTATGCTACTAAATGTCCCAACAAGACGAAAGCTGGAGTTGAGTAGTTGAAATTTTGATATGGATAATAAGATTAGTAGAAAGCAATTTCATTTTCATGAGTTCGATGAGTTGAGTTATGTAATAGATTACTCAGAGATTGTAATAGTTCATGACTCAATAAAGTTGTAATGTCACATGCTGAAAGGCTTTAAGGAGTTGTTATATTTTATCTCGGAAATTAATATTCTGGTTGGACATGGAAGAAAGTGAGTGGTGATGCATAAACTGGATGCTGGAAATTGAGTTTGAAGTTTTGTTTGGATGATATGAATGTATGCCCCAGGAGATATGTACCTTATTCTGAGCATCATTTCTGTTTCACAACTGCAGATGACGACCCTTTACGAGTCTTTCCTTAAAGGTCCGGAAACAATCATGACCCTGACAAGTGATCATGATTACCCGAAGATCCTGAAGGACATGATGAAGCATATTCACCTTGAAGGAGATGCAGTCTACAAAGGCTACCCTTTCATGCAAAAGGGAGTGGAACTTTGGTATGTGGAGGTACACCTCCACCATTTGAAAGGAGTTTGCCCAAAGAGGATGGGGCAGTACCTTTTCATCTCACGTGTGCCACAAGCAACTTTCTTCGATGCTGTTCGTGAAGCAGCCATGGAAGCCATACGCGGATCGAGAAATACTTGAAGCAAGACTCCGTTATACTCGGGAATACCTAAGCGAAGTGCATGCAGAGATGATGGAGGTGAAGCTCAAGGCCACCACGATGAAACGAAGATTGAAGACTTCAAGGCGCATGTCGCACAATTCCAGCAGGACTAAAGAATCCTCGAGGAAGATAAATAAATAAAGTTGGAAGTAATATCTGACCATACCGAACCATGTGGGTGGCGGCATTTGTAATAAACTTTTTGGAATTTGGATTCACGAAAAAAATGGTTAAGGATGTAATAAAAGATTGATATGAAAATAAGGAGATTTATGATAAACTAGTGCATTTCTCTTTGGTGTCGTAGTACTCCGTAAAGCCACAGGATCAATGAAGAAAGAAATGTGTTATTCATGACGGTCCATAGAAGGAAGCTGGACAAAATAAGTTGGAGTTTTGTATGATCGTCACCACAAGGGTATGAAGGAAGAAGTACTATTGGATTTACAGGAGATGTAATGTTGGAATATGGAATGATAATCCTAGGAAGGATGAATTAAACTTGTACAAGAGTTGAAGTGGGCCATAACCCACAGGCCCAGGAGTTAATAAGAAGCAAGCACACTCTTACTGTAGGAACATATTTCGGAATAAAACTCCGAGTTTAAACATCCGAAATCTTTTAGGAGGATACGAAAACCCAATGATTGTGAAGAACGATAGATGTCTTGTTCAGCTTGCAGAAACCATGGATTTAAACGAACTCAGTTCGTCGACAAGTGAAATTCTGCAGTGCTTGTGAGTATGCCCAAGTGTTAGAATACGTGGTTTACTACTTACGTATGTGGTAATGATTCAAGTACGGGATGGATTGGCCCCCATACCAGAGACTTCTATCATGAACTATCATATGTTGATGGAAAATCAGAGCGCCTCGAAAACCTTTGAAGAGTGAACCATAAAACCATAGAATGGTAGGACGATGGAACCCCTTTACAGGCAACCGTTGCCAATTGTAGGTTATATGGTGAGGTTCAACCCAGACCCATTATTCCTGCAGGAGAAACCTGTGAGATCTCGATAGTTGTTTATTGGCGACAAACCTGTCAGCTAAGGAAACACAGTCTCGGAAGAACCTCACCAGGATGAAAGGACACGTATTTGAGGAAAAGGTTTTGACCCTACCTAAGAGCCCGAAGGTAGGAGTTACTTGAAGTTGTGAGAAGACCGATGGTGTTCACCCTAGGGATGGAGTACCTGAGTTCCGTTGGAACCATAACCCTGCTTTTAAGTGTGGTAGCACACTAGACCATTCCGATCGACGGATTTGCTGGAAGACCCCAACCCCTAACCCTTTCTTGCTAGCCTCTTCGAATCTCGAGGACGAGATTCATTTTAAGTGTGGTAGATTTGTAACATCCCAAATTTCCAATTTGGAATGTTTTACAATTATAGCTAAGCATCTATGCATGTTGTTTGAATTTGAGTGGCATTTGAAGTTTTGGAGTTTTGGAGTTTGAATTCAAATTTTGGCAAGTGGAAATCATTTCAAAAACTATGCCTGATAAATACTTGAGAAAAAGTATGAGAGGAGTAAACATGACACTCCAAAAATATCAGAGGAAAACATTGCCAAAAGTTTTGAATTCAAATTTGAGTTTTATTTGAATTTTGAAAAAAAATGAATTTTTATAAAGTTTGGATTTTGCCCCTGGAAAAATGTTCAAATGATAGGGAATATTCCCCTGATCATTTTGATATATATATATATATGTCCTATATAAAATATTTATATTTTAAATATTATCTCTGTTTTGATTTTTCAAAAAATAAAAATTGGAAAAAAAATACCCAGCGCCACCAGCCGACCGCCCAACCAAAGACTGGCAGCAGCCCACGATGGCCCACCAGCGCCACCAAAGCGGCCCAATGAGCCAGCCGACGCCCGCCCAACTCCCTCGCCCGAACGTTTCCGCTCGGTCGCCCGACGCGCCTCCTCCCCCTCCTCTCTCGACGGTGGACCCCACCCGTCACCTACCCGCCGCCACGCCACCCCCAGCGCCGCCGCTCACGGAGATCCGAGATCTCCGGATCTCACCCGATCCTCGATTCACCCCTTGCGCAAGTCGAGGCCCCGCCTATAAACCCCCCCCACCTCATTCCCCCTCGCCTCACCTGGACTGTCTCTCCTCTCGCGCTTCTTGGAGTAGCCGAACGCCGCCGCCGCCATTAACCTCGTCGTCGTCGCCCTAGCCCTCCCCGAGCCCCGTTGACTCCACCAAACGGACCCCCTCGTCGCGCCGCACCCGCCGGACCCCTCCGCCGTCGCCCCCGACCACCGGAGACGCCGGAACACTCGCCGCCCGAGCCGCCGCCGCCGTCGACATCCAGTACGTCGCCGGAGTTCCACCCCGCCATCTGATCTCGTTTTTACGGCTAGGATTAGATCCCCCCGAAGGGGTATGTTCTTTTAAAATAAACCGGTTCAGTCCGGTTAGTTCCGGTTTAGTTTAGTTAGGTTTTTTTTATTAGACCGGCCCGATTCGTTTTAACCCTAGGCCCGTTTAGTTATATTACGCACAGGGCGTTAGTTAGGCCCATTAGGCCATTTTTCTTTTATTTTCGTTTTCTGTTTTAACAGAATAGTTTCAGATTTGAAAAATTCATATCTTTTTATCTACTTAATATTTTTAAGTGATTCTTTTTTTGTTGGTTTGCAAATTTCTTATAGTTTCTGTACAAAATATAATTAGCTATGTTAAAATTATTTAGAATTGCTTTATTTTAAATTTAGACAGAATAGTAAATCTGCTATAAAATGAGTTAGGAAAATTATTTTTAGTGATTCTTTTGTCACAACTTTGTTTTGACATTACCTAACCGTAGGAATTTATTTGGGCATTTTAGGATTAATAAAAAATAGTTTTAATCAGAATCATGTTATTCTTAATTAATTAACTAGTTCTGTTTTCCTATTGTTTTAGTTAGCAAATAAATTTATTTTTCATATGTGATAGATTATTCTAGGTTATTTTCTATCACTTTAGAGCATGAACTTTTATTAATAATAAATAAAACTTTTATTTTATTTTTCTTATTATAATTTGCTTTAGGCCTAATAGGAGTTTTATAATAGATTTTAAAGTGATTCTTTTTGCTCCTAGTAGCATGATGCATTCTTTTCTGTTAAGTTCACCTAAACCCATGCTTAGGTTATGTTAAGAAAATTTTTGTTATATAAAACTATTTTTAGTTGTTGCTTGAAGTAGGAAAACTTTGAGTTGGATTTCTTCGAGTTTTTCCTTTGGATTTTGATTCGTTTGTTTTGGTGTGTTATGCTACTATGCTATTGTGTTAAGTGATCATACGCTATGTGCTTATTATGGTTATTGTTTGCCTCGGTAGAATCTCCGGAGTGCGAAGCTTGCTACCACGAGTCCCTAGTTTTCGAAGATCGTCAGCAAGGCAAGTTCACTTTGACCATGTTTTTCATACCTATGTGTTTATTTGCATCTAGTGTCATCTTCGCCACAATCCCTCCAGTAGTGACATTGAATCCTTGTAGTTGAGTAGTATGCATGAGGTAGGAACCCATCACCCTGTTACCAAGCCCGGGACGTTATTTATTTTAATGCTACGCTATAGTAGACGGGGTTGGTATGAGTGCTCTGGAGTGGTGTGAGAATGGAGGATCTGGCTGGGACGGTGCTAGCAGATGTAGAACTACGGTAGGATTGGATGAGCACCGGACAGTGGTCAGAGGAACTCTTCGGAAGACCATGTTCGGTCGTCTTGTTCTCAAACACCACGAAGTGCGAGAACGTAAAAGAGGATCGAATCTTGCGGGTAAAGTGTACAAACCTCTGCAGAGGGTTAAAACCTAATCGATTAGCCGTGTCCCGATTCACGGACAATTTGAGCATCTGGACTGGATCTATCTCGGAACTCTCAACACGGATTGATAACTTAATTGTGGACAACATATGATGATTTTGGGCTATGAGACATCGGTTGGCGGAACCATGTCATGATAGAAAACTCCATAATACAGACTTCATTTATTCCTTTGATGTAGGGAAAATAAAACCAGCTTTTACGCAAACAAAACGCAATCTGAGCCACAAAGCCATCTTGCATATAGTATAGTTTATCATCTGTTTTCTCTTATTGTGATCTTGCGGTACATTCAATGTATTGACCTACACGGCTGCAACATATCATGTTGCGATATTTCCTCGACGAGTAAGAGTTACGATACAGGGTTACGGTCTACACTCAACTTTGCCGATGGCGTTGATGGGATTCCACACCCGATTACTTGTTTCGGCTGAGACTTATGAGGTATATATCAGTTTCGTTATTTATACATGTGATTGCACTTTGATATATACATTGATGTACTGTGTGTGCCAGATACTGATCCAGGATGGCACGGATACACGAGGCTTGACCGTCTGAGGTCGGTCGCTCTGATGACGATGAAATTTCAGCACACTATATAAATTTTTCCTTACCAAATTCCACCTACCAAAGGCACTACACTCCCCGGCAACGATGCCAGAAAAGAGTCTTGATGACCCACAAGTATAGGGGATCTATCGTAGTCCTTTCGATAAGTAAGAATGTCGAACCGAACGAGGAGCAGAAGGAAATGATAAGCGGTTTTCAGCAAGGTATTCTCTGCAAGTACTGAAATAAGTGGTAACAGATAGTTTTGTGACAAGATAAATTGTAAACAGCAACAAGTAAAAAGAGTAAATAAAGTGCAGCAAGGTGGCCCAATCCTTTTGTAGCAAAGGACAAGCCTGGACAAACTCTTATAATAGGAAAAACACTCCCGAGGACACATGGGAATATCGTCAAGCTAGTTTTCATCACGCTCATATGATTCGCGTTCGGTACTTTGATAATTTGATATGTGGGTGGACCAGTGCTTGGGTGTTGTTCTTACTTGAACAAGCATCGCACTTATGATTAACCTCTATTGCAAGCATCCGCAACTACAACAAAAATATTAAGGTAAACCTAAGCATAGCATGAAACAAGTGGATCCAAATCAGCCCCGTACGAAGCAACACATAAACTAGGGTTTAAGCTTCTGTCACTCTAGCAACCCATCATCTACTTAATACTTCCCAATGCCTTCCTCTAGGCCCAAATAATGATGAAGTGTTATGTATTCGACGTTCACATAACACCACTAGAAGCTAGACAGCATACATCTCATCAAAATATCGAACGAATACCAAATTCACATGACTACTAATAGCAAGACTTCTCCCTTGTCCTCAGGAACAACCGTAACTACTCACAAAGCATATTTATGTTCATAATCAGAGGGTTAATAATATGCATAAAGGATCTGAACATATGATCTTCCACCAAATAAACCAACTAGCATCAACTACAAGGAGTAATCAACACTACTAGCAACCTACTAGCACCAATCCCGAACTTGGAGACAAGAATTGGATACAAGAGATGAACTAGGGTTTGGAGATGAGATGGTGCTAGTGAAGATGTTGATGGAGATTGCCCTCTCCCGATGAGAGGAGCGTTGGTGATGATGATGACGATGATTTCCCCCCGAGGGGAAGTGTCCCCAGCCCGAACAGCTCTGCCGGAGCCCTAGATTGGTTCCCCAAGGTTCCGCCTCGTGGCGGTGGAGTCTCGTCCCGAAAGGTTGCTTCCTTTTTTTCTCATCGAAAGACTTCATATAGGAGAAGATGGGTGTCGGAGAGCCACCAGGGGGCCCACGAGGTAGGGGGCACGCCCCAGGGGGGGCGCCCCCCACCCTCGTGAGCAGCGTGTGGGCCCCATGGCCTTAATCTTTGGCGATGATTTTTCTTTATTTATTTTAAGATATTCCATGGAGTTTCAGGACTTTTGGAGTTGCACAGAATAGGTCTCCAATATTTGCTCCTTTTCCAGCCCAGAATTCCAGCTTCCGGCATTCTCCCTCTTCATGTAAACCTTGTAAAATAAAAGAGAATAGCCATAAGTATTGTGACATAACGTGAAATAACAGCCCATAATGCGATAAATATCGATATAAAAGCATGATGCAAAATGGACGTATCACGTGCCCCTCTCCCTTGCTGAACCATAAGGGACCAATGGCTCCATAGGTGATCGTGTTCTGCCATGACACTAGCCATCTTTCTTTTCAGATGTCTGTACTCAGACATGTTTATGCTTCCGCATGTGCTTGTTGCTTGTATGACTTGAATGCTGGGTCATGAGACCCATGTTTGTAATATCTGGCTCCTCGGAGCCTATTTAATATATACTTTGAGTCGTAGAGCTTTGTTGTGATGCCTTGTTGTATTTTCACATATCGAGCATATTGTGTGTATGTTATTGAAATGCTTGGTATGTGTGGGATCTGACACCTATTTGTTTATTCTTGGTAGCCCTCCTTATGGGGAAATGTCGACTAGTGCTTCCACTAAGCCATAGTTGTTTGCTACTGCTCTGAAACACTTAGGTTGGCCGGCATGTATCATTCTTTTTCCCTATGTCTGTCCCTTCGGGGAAATGTCACGTGTTGTTCATTTAAGTCCTCGTAGATTGCTATGACTTGGGTTCATAAGTTGATGACCGGCACGTTCATTGTTGGTTTATGTATGCCTGTCCTTTTAAGTTTGTGCCACCTTGGGTTCACGAATAGTCATGTCGGCTCGGTTTCTCTGTCATATGGATGCGAGCGACACAATCATATACGTGAGCCAAAAGGTGCAAATGGTCTCGGCCAAGGTAAGGTTGCAACCGTGGGAATACCGTGTGTGAGGCCGCAAAGTGATATGATGTGTTACATGCTAGATCAGTGTGACTTAGGATCGAGGTCCTGACACCTAGGGTAGCATACCTTAGAAATTTGCAAAAAGAAGGGAATATATTTGTGCATGTAGATGGTTAGTCCGTGTGTCTCACCCGGAAGTTTCTCTGGATGGGTGTAGCATATGCCGTGATCGCTGTCGATGGTCAGTATGAAAAAAATCGATGAGAGGGTGAGATCTCGCGTTGTCAGCACTCACTTTGGCCTCAAGGTGTTCAATAAGCTCCAAATCCGTGGAATCGAACTTGACGCTAGACGATAGCACCTGCTAATCCTTCTTGGACTTGCAGCGGTTATTTCTAGTTAAATCATACTCAATGTATGATCAACCAACTGTTTAAGTAAATGATGAAGGATTTTGACAGATAACTAGTACTTTAGTGATCTAAACGCTCTTATATTTCTTTATGGAGGGAGTACTCCAAATCTAAAATCCATGAAACCCGAACAAACTCGGGTCTCTGATTCATTACTACACCCTCTGTCCCATAATGTAAGAACTACACCCTCTGTCCCATAATGTAAGATGTTTTGCAAGCTATGTTAGCTTGCTAAAACTTTATTTGCAAAGACATCTTACATTATGGGACAGAGGGAGTACATGCATACTTTAAAGACTTGAAAACCCCCATAAGTATCGACATCATCATACAGGGCGACGGCATGAATACTCACATGAGTGGCCTCGCTGGTTACTTCCTTCACGCGATTAGGTTGGAGAGCTTCCTTTTTGAGATCAAATTTCTCAGTATCTTCCTTTTGACTACTTGTAATGAAGTATAGAAACTACACTAGCTCATTGCCCATTGTACTAACTGGATAGGAACAAGGCGGCAGGAAGGCGGCGAGACCTGGAGTTTGGTGAGAATGTGACAGTGCTGCTGGACTACCAGAGGGGTGAGGCTCACTTTGGTGAATTGAACATGCAATTGGGACTATTGTGTCACCTCACGCACAGCATGTTGTCACCTCAATTCAATGTGAGGACATGATGACTAATTTGACCGACATGTACTAGTACTACAAGTCGTACAAGTACTACACGTACTAGTACTTACTAGTACGAGTAGAGCCATATGGTAGAGTACTATTAGTACTACAAATTAAGAAATGGAGTAAATTCATCCAATCTCCAGGTTGCTTGATACGTCTCCATTGTATCTAATTTTTTTATTGTTCCATGCCATTATTATACAACTTTTATATACTTTTGGCAACATTTTATATTATTTTTGGGGGTAACATATTGATCCAGTGCCCAGTGGCAATTCCTGATTGTTGTATGTTTTTTGTTTCGCAGAATATCCATATCAAACGAAGTCCAAACGCGATAAAAATTTATGCAGATTTATTTTGGAATACATGTGATTTTTTGGAATAAGAATCAACGCAATACGATGCTCGAGGGGCCTACTAGGCATGAGTGACAGTCCACGCGGTAGGGTGCACTGATGGTACCTAGTAAGCGCCTCATAGGTCGGTTGCTACCATTCTTTTACCGCAAGAAAGATAATATCTGGAAATAATCATGTTAAAATATCAGCCCAATCGGAGTTATGAATCTCCGGGAATTTAAGAATCGGTTTTCGGCCAGAAAACAGTAATGGGAAAAAGAAGAGCAAAAAGAGGGAGATCCAATCTAGGAGGGGCTCTCCTCCCATCCAGGGGGGAGGCCAAGGAGGAAGAAGAAGGAGGGGGGCTCTCTCCCACTCTCTCCCGGTGGCGCCGGAACGCTGTCGGGGCAATCATCGTGACGACAATCTACACCAACAACTTTGTCACCGTCATCACTAACTTTACCCTCCACTATGCAGCGGTGTAACACCTCTTCTCCCCACTGTAATCTCTACTTAAACATGGTGCTCAACCTATATATTATTTCCCAATGATGTATGGCTATCTTATGATGTCTGAGTAGATCTGTTTTGTACTATGGGTTTATTGATGATCGTGATTGGTTTGAGTTGTATATTTTATTTAAACCCTACTCCTGCTTTGGTGGATTGATGAAAGGACCATGGTGGAGGCACAACGCTCAAGCCCGGCAAGGTCGCCTTAGGACGAGAGTAGCGACGCGCGTATGAGTGTACAAGGGTCCGAATCCTTTCTAAGGTTGCCATGGACCTCCTTTTATAGGTAAAAGGGTCACCACAATGGAAAATCCGTCATTACGTACTTATTAGATAGCAAACAGTGCTATCGTACCTAACTCTGCAGACAGGAAAAGGTGCATTAAATGCACCACTTAGTGTCACATCATGGGTGTAGCCCGATAAGCCTTGCCATGCTATTCAACCACCCTCTTGCCTGTCTGTGTGACATGCCTCTGGACTTTAAGGGTGTTCTTCCTCGGAGATGGCTGCCATGTGCCAAATGACAGCCACTTAATCACCTAGGGGCTCGACATCGCACTGATAGGTGACTTGGGTTGCTATGAGGTGGAGTGGTGGAGCCTTGGCGGGGTGACCCGCCCTCGGCGTCCCCGACAAGTGTCGATGTGGAACGACACCTATGGGATCACAAGAATCCCTACTACGGTTGCCGGGGCACAGGGTTGCGAGGAGATCAGGGCTAGTAGACAGCAGAAGGATCGTTTACCTAGGTTCGGGCCGCGAGGATGCGTAAAACCCTAGTCCTGCTTTGGTGGGTGTATTTCTAAGAGTTCTTGAGCTCTCAAACTAGCGTGGTCGGTCGTGGTTGAAGAGTCAATCCTTCTCCAGTATGCTATGGGCCTCCTTTTATAGTTGGAAGGGGCTGCCACAGTGACACACAGGAGGTGGAAAGGCGTACAGTGCTCTGAGCTTATCACTTGTATTACAGGACAAGATGCATTTAATGCATAGTGTAGGTGTCCCCTTGCTTTATTGGGGACGGGGGCGAGGCCCGTCCCGTCCGTCGCCGCTCCTCCTCGCCTTGACACGCATACGGCGGTGAGGTGCACAGTGCCATGTAGGCAGCCAGCCAGCTGAGGTGGCGTGGTGGTGGAGCCTTCACGAAGATCTGCATGCCGCCACGCAGGCGCTCGATGAGTTGGCCTGGGAGCTGCATGTTGCCACGCAGGTGCCTGCCTAGCTGGTTGGGCTCACAGTTGCATGTGAACGGTGGAAGATTGGTTGGCGCGGGCCTGACGGTGGCCCCACTGGCGTCCTTGGCGAGGGACTTGCTGGGTGGCCCGGCAAGGGTCTTGCCGTGGCGCGTTGTCGTCCCCGGCAAGGATCTTGCCGGGGGTCTGGTGGCTTCCTCGGCAAGGATCTTGCCGAGGATCATCGTCTTCTAATCCTCGTCTTATCTTGAGTATGTCTTCACAAAGATCTGCATGCCACCACAGAGGTGCCTTCCCGAGCCCTGGCCCCATGTTGACGACGACATTGGAGGCCGTGGGCTCAAGGGTGGCTCGCTCTGTTGGTGTGGGGCGAGCTGTCCCGGCAAGGGTCTTGCCGGGGCCGCTGAGGCCGCCTGGCAAGGGTCTTGCCAGGGGAACCTGCTTCGTCCGTCTGCTCTTTGTGGTCTTGGCCTTGGCGTTGCTTTGATTGTCTTGGGCTTCGGTCTTACCTTGGCTCACCTCCCCTGCTCTGTGTGGTGCAGTCATGGGAGCGGCTCCGACTGCCCGTGCACAGGTAAAGGGGTACAAAAGCGTGCCCCTATATTTGTACACCGACAGGAGCCCCCGGGCCTGGGCCACACATAAGTGCGGCACGTTGTGGGGCCAGGCCCAAAACGGTGCGCGGGTAGGTGGGGCAGTTTTTACCGTGGTAAGACTCTTCGCGCGCTTCGCTTCACAAGACCCGTGCGTGCGGCGCGGCATGGAGGGGTGTGCGTGACGTGGGTGGCATGCGTGGGGCAGTTTTCACACGCATGTGTCACATCGCAGTAAAGAGGCGGCTCGCGCCTTCCCCGTAAAAAGAGGGAGGCGTGGAGGCGCGACTCATTTACTGAACGGGCCGGGGCGCGGTCTTCAAGTTGTCCACTCGCCACGATCACGGGGCGGGGAGAGGTCGCTTTGCCCGTCCCCTCGGTTCTGCACGTCCACAATGCGTCACTTGGGGTAGCAAGCGGTGGGGGCGGGAAACCGGGCCGTCACTGGTTGGGGCAGCGGGTCGGTCCCGATTCCGTGCGCCTCTGGTGGCTGGATTGGCCAAACGGGGCGGCCGAGCCCCGACCCCGCTCCTTTATAAGGAGGGGAAAGGGGGATGGCGTCCCACACTCTTCTGTCATCTATCTCCTCTTGCTCCTGCTTGTTCCTTTCACTCGCCATGGAGAAAGGGAATCATAGTGCTTCGACAGTGGCAGCAAGAGTCCCACTTGACAACGCGTCCCTCCTCCTCCTGAGCCTATAGTGGTGGAGCTGGTCGTGAGGGGAAGGGGGAGGGGGCGAGACCAGGGCAGAGGCCGTAGCGCTCGGGGAAGAGGAGGACGGGGCGGCGCGCCGGCTTTGCCCCCGCAAATGATGCCCTTCCCTATGGAGGGCCACGTTGAAGACCAGCCTTGCGAGTTCTTCATCAGGCCGCGCCAGCCTCCGCATCGTCGTCTTCGTCCCCCTGCCCCGGTTGCTCGGGTGATGGAGCGTGACCCGCCCCAGACCCTCGGGTTGCACATGAGGGGCTATGGGAACGGGGGCACACGGGTCGACGTCGACTTCCCGGCTCCTCGGGTTATGTACCTCCGCCGTGGATGGAGGACGTTCGTCCGCATCCACAGCCTGACGGCGGGGCTCGTCCTCTACTTCAAATTAATGGAGGACGGCCTGCTCTCCGTCAAGGTCTTCGGAGAGTTTGGAACTCGCCTGAAATGTTGCGTGGAGAGCTCCTCTGATGGAGATTCCGACGATGGAAGCTCTTCCTCGAGCGGAAGTGACAAGGAGGATAGCGGGGACGAGTCCGACGAGGCGTCGGACGCCCCGCGCCTGGGCGGGTGCGGCAGCACCAACATCTGCACCTGGCCGCTACTCCGGCAGGGTTTTGCCGGGGGTGGGGCCAGCTCCTTGAACTTCTCGGGGCCGTCTCCTTGGCGGCTAGCGTCGGGAGGCTGCGAAAGAGGAAGAGGGCAGGCGGCAAGGCCGTCAACTCGGAGTACGCGGGCACCGACGCCTTCTTCGTGTATGGCCGGTCCTGCCGCCTCGTCTTCCAGCTCCTTTCCCGGCACCGTCATCATCGGCCCGCCTGTGGGCGGCCACCGAGGTGTTCTCTTGGTGCTTTCTGCTGCTCGTAGCTTGCCTAGGCGCCCCTTTTGCCCTCTCGCCTCCTTGACCTGCCTCCTGAGGAAAGGGACAAGAAAGGGATCACGGGCACCTTATCTCTTTTTTAATCTGTATAAGCCTGCGGGCCTTTGTTAAATTTAAAACTTGTAATCCCCTTGCTCATGTTTTTCATCTCGCACGAACTATACCTCTATGGGATGTTTTTAATGAAAAAGGGATGTTTGCCGGGTTTTTCGTTCATGGGTAAATCCCGCGACAAGGAGCAAATCCTTGTTATTGTTTAAGATAAATGTTTTTCACCCGGCAACAGGCCTTGCCGTCCCCCCACTCCACTCGACCGTTCCAGCGCTCTTGGCGGAGGCAGGGATGAGGTGGGCTTTAGGCTCCTCGTTTTACCTCCTTGCCGCCGCGGCTACAACCAAATCAAGACCCATGAAATAATCCTTAGGTATAGGAAAAAGGGGAGCATGGCAGCCTAGAGATAAAAACGAGGTTTCACATACCCCAGTCTGGCTCCGAAATGCATGATAGAGGATAAAAGACTTATCTGGATCTGCAGCCCCCGGCAATCTCATCTTGCCGCAGTTGGATCCTTGTGCTTGCAGCCCCCGGCAACTCTGGTTTGCCGGGGTCGGGACGCCGGTCCGTTTTCCCTCTTCCAAGTAGTTCAGCAGAAGTGCTCATGTGCCCTGCAAACCAAAAGAGGATAGAAGAGAAATAGATAGATGCGCACTCGACCTCTAAGCTAGGGGTTAGTCGGTGCTGAGCACTATCAACCCTAACCAAGGAAGAGACTTGACCTAGCATGCATGCTATGACTTAGGGCGCCAGCGCTTCATTTATTTATGCTCAGGGTCTACGCCTGGCTCTGTACAAAGGGTCACTTGCCTTGCCCGCAAAGCTTTTACAAAAGGTGGCTTGCCGACAGGCCCGGCAAGCCGCGCCTTACGGGTAAAACTTGCGAAGATGCTCAATGTTCCAGGAGTTGCTCACTGGGACGGCATCCTCAGTCTCCAGGTGGACTGCGCCAGGCCTGGTGACTCGTATTACCCGATAAGGGCCTTCCCACTTTGGCATGAACTTGTTGGAATTCTTGGCCGACTGAACGCGCTGAAGAACAAGGTCGCCTTCCTCAAAGCTTCGGGCATGAACCTTCTAGCTATGATAGTGGCGCAAGGCTTGCTGGTAGCGTGCTGCTCTCACAGCCGCCCGAAGACGATCTTCCTCAAGGAGCGTCGCGTCATCTTGGCGCAACGGCTCTTGCTCAAGCTCAGCATAAGCGAGCACTCGAGGTGACCCGTATATGAGTTCCGTGGGGAGAACTGCTTCTGCCCCGTATACCAGGGCAAAAGGTGTCTGGCCGGTGGTTCGATTTGGCATCGTCCTGATCGACCAAAGAACCGCCGACAACTCATCAATCCAGCGCCTTCCACTATGGTGCAGCTTGTCAAAGGTCTTTGTTCTCAGGCCTTGCAACACTTCAGCATTGTCACATCCTAGCTAGACCATGCATTAGTGTGTGCATCATGTTTAAATTTCATTTGAATTTGAAATGGGGAAGGACAGAAACCCCCAGAACCCCTTTTAAACCAACTAGGGTTTACTAAAAATTATTTCAATGAACCTGAAATGCCCTTCAAAATGCTCATCACCTTTGCTTTGGTTCAGAGCCTATGTCAAAAGTGGTGCACCATTTTCTAGGTCATCCAAAGCTCTTTGAATTAATTCATAAGTATTTGAATTTGAGCATTTCAAATTATATAAAATATTGCAAATGCCCAAATATTTCCAAACTAAAATGTTTCATGTTGGAAATATTCCAACAATGGACCAGGAGCATTTTGGTGAATTTTGAAACTGTTTTGGTATTTTAAAAACTCCACAAAGTTACGTAAAAATAGAAAAAGAAAACAGGAAGAAACTTACAGCGCCACCTACCCGCCCACTGCTGCCCAGCCCAAAGAGCCCCGCCAATGAGCTGCTTGGCTCGGCCAGCAGCAGCCAGTGCTCTCGGCGAGCACCGCATGGGTGCCACGCACCTGGTCGCCGCCTCGCCGCTCCTCTCGCCCACCGCCGACGCTGTTCGTTCTCCTCTCTCTCCGAACCCCGGACACCTCCTCTCCTCCCGGCTCCTCTCTCGCTTCCCGCCATGGCCGACACCACCGTAGCCACGCCTCGTCAGAGACGCCTGCTCCCGTCCGTGCTCCTCCTCACTATGTCTAGGAGCTCCGCCCCTCAACTACCCCGAGCTAGCCAAGCCCAGATGCTCTAGTGCCCGAGTCCACCACACCGACCTCGACCGAGTCCACCGTCGCGGAGATCCCCTTCAACGCCGTCGTCGCTCGGCCCGTCCCGACCTCAGCGAAGTTTCTCCGAGTTGCCCGTGAGCCCATCTATCTCCCTTCCCTTTCTCTCGCTCTCGAGCTGTGTAGTGACCTCCCGGAGCTCAACCGCACTCCACCGCCGGAGCTCGTCGCCGACGTGCTCCCGGTCACCTCCGCCACCTCTTGGTGTCCATTGCACTCACAGCACCCCATGGGGTATAACCATGCACTCCCGCACCTCACCGACCCTCTATCCTCAAGTTCGCTGTCCGAACTCCGCGACCGCCTAGGTCGTCCGCCGCCGATTCCGCCGCCCGACCCCAACCGACTCCACCGAAGCTGCGGCATGTTCCCAGCTACCCATAGCCACCCTCATGGCTCGTTTGGTTGCCGAAACGGCCAAACTCACTTCCGCCGCCCGCGTCGCTCGCCGGCTGGCTAGACGCCGGCAGCCGACGTTGAGTTTGACCGGGTGGGCCTGGTGACTCGATGAGTCAATGATGGTGGGGCCCACCACGTTAACTAATTAGGTTTAGTTTTAATTAAAGTTTAGTTAAACTAATTACCTCGACACCCGGACCCACATCAGGTTTGACCTGGGCGTCTCCGTTGACCTCGACGTCATGCTAGCGATGGTCGACGCAATAAATTAATTTCTGGATTTATTCTATTACGGAAATTCGAATATAGTTCAAACTTCAAAATTCATAACTTTTAATCAGTAACTCCAAATGCAAAGATTTATATATGAAAATGATCAGAAAAATCCATTCTATCCATTGGTACAGGTTTCATGCATGTTAAAACAAGTTAACCTTGCTGTTTAAGCAGAATAAGATATTACAACTTTAGGGCTATTTTAAATGAGCTAGCATTTGAATCTTTGATTCAAATGAGTTCATCCCTTTTTGTTTCAGCTTGCACTAGGCCAACACACATACATATTGCCATGTCATAGCATGCATCATATTGTTGCATATTGCCATGTGTGTTTACTTTCGGTATGCTTTTTGTGATAGGTTACGCCTCAGGATAACCTCGAATATCCGTCTCAAGGGCGAGATCCTACCACCATTCCATCGTGCAAGCAACCCATTGATCATTCGATACAAACCCATGTTCTCGCTTCGCTCTTGTTTTATGCATTAAGACAACGCGATTCAAACTGTTGTGTGTTGCGGTAGTTGAACCCACTTCCTTTGCATGACTGTCATTGCCACAAGAATTAGATGAAACCCACTAGTATGTGTAGGAGTTGATTGAGCCATGTTTGTGATTCCTACCATGCTATGCTTGCTATGCTTAGAGTTGTGTCGTCCGGCTCATCGGGATGATGAACTGGAGTGAAAGGTTGTGTTGGTTCGAGAGTGAAAGTGTTGAACACGTTTTGGTAAAGGTATCGATGAGAGGCCATGTAGGAGTACATGGTGGGTTGTTTCATTGAAGCCGATCCTAAGAACTGAGATCTGTGTTTGTGATCCATGAAACAGTTATTACCACGCATTGGGATCCTTAATTGACCCTCTCGGCTTCTTAACCACCCTTGTTCTCATCCGGAGTTGCAAGTAGTTTCGTGTTTGTAGCATCTTTGGGGCGCACGCAACACTGACCTTAGGGGTGGGTTGTGTTGCGGTAGGCACGTGGCCCGGTGTACCGAGTGCCCGTTTGGTATCTCGGGAACCCTGCACACATCGTTCGGGGCTGTATGGGAAACCTCGGCCGGACTCCCTGCGGATGGAACCCGAATAGGCGATAAACCTGGACTCGGGACATGAGTGTTTAGGTAGGCTGTGGCCGACACCCACGTTGGGCTTCCGCTTGAAGGTTGCCGAGTACATGTCGTGTAAACGGTGGTAAGTGGTGAGAGCGTGTGTGAAGAAGTACACCCCTGCAGGGTTTAACATGATCTATTCGAATAGCCGTGTCCACGGAGAAGGACTTCTGGGTTACCTATATCAGTTCATAGACAAGTAAATGGATACTACTAAAAGCCTCAAGATAGTGTGAGTACATGGATGGCCCTCTCGTGGGATGACGAGCGAGGATCCACGGTGGAGTATTGTGATGGTGATTAGTGGACTCGTGTGCGACAAATGCTTTACAAGTGGTGTCACGTAGGATAGCTTAGCCAAGAGTCAAAGCTGGCTTCCTGCAAATAACTCCACCACCTTTTTGAGAATGTGCATGTATGATAGGATTACGTGGTAAGACTTGCCGAGTACCCCGTACTCATGTTTGCTTAATTAATGTTTTTCAGAGGACAACACTGCCCCTCCGATGGGTTTTATGTAGACCTTGACATCGACGAGTGAACTAGCCACCTGGTGGTGATCCAAGGCTTGTGAAGGGCCATTTGTAGATAGAAGGGCTTGACAAGCTTTCTTTCTTTCTAGAGTCGTACTCGAGACTAGTTTGCTTCGCATGTGCTTGTATGCTTGTATGACTTGAGTGTTGGGTCATGTGACCCCTATCTGTATGGATATGTTATGTATGGCTCCTCGGAGCCTTCTAAATAAAGTACTTGAGTTGTAGAGTTTTGTTGTGATGCCATGTTGTATTTACTCATATCGGGCATATTGTGTGTATGATTGAAATGCTTGGTATGAGTGGGATCCGACAAACTAGTTGTTTATCCTTGGCAGCCTCTCATATGGGGAAATGTAGTCTTGTGCTTCTAGCGATAGTAGTCCGCTACTGCCCGGTTCACCGAGTCCTGCTAGCCCAAAGACTACTGCTTGGACACTTGATCGGCCGACATATGTTTCACTTCGCTCCTATGTCCGTCCTTCGGGAAATGTCACGCGGTGTTATTCGAGTCCTACCTAGCCTTCTACAGCCCAGGATACCGGAGTCCTGTTAGCCCAAAGCTACAGCCCGAATTTATCGTTGATGACCGACATGCTCGATGTGATTCATGTATGCTGTCCCCATAGGTTAGCGCCGCTTTGGGTTCACGACTAGCCATGTCGGCCCGGTTCTTTGTCATGTGGATGCTAGCGACACCATCATATACGTGAGCCAAAAGGCGCCAAACGGTCCCGGCCATGGTAAGGCGACACCGTGGAATACCGTGCGTGAGGCCGCAAAGTGATTTGAGGTGTTACCGCCTAGGTCGATGTGACTTGGAATCGGGGTCCTTGGCGTTGGCATCGAGCGGGGCTGCTGTAGGTTCGCTAAGCCAAACTGGTCGATGTTGAGTCTAGAAATGCTTTAGCTATATGTAGGGAATTGATTGTGGGAGGAACGTAATGCTCTTTTACTCCTTTACCTTATGCCTCGATCCGAGTCATCCTCTTCTCATTCTACGTGGGTATAGGACTAGGCTCTCTTCTCTCTATCGGGTTCACGTGTTACTAATCCGTAGTAACTTATAGGATTGATGGTTATTTCCTCAGTTCGGTTCTACTAATTTTTAGTATGCTACCAGTTGAACCAGAATCTTGATATGATGTTGTTGAGTGGTTTTGCAATCTGTTTTTGAATGTCTCAAATCTGTTTTGAGCATTTACAGATGTTATGCTGCCCGATTTTCCCTAGAAATTCTAATGTCTTTGCATTGTGGCTGTGCTTTCGGATGGCCACCGTCCCCGTAACCAAGTGGTTCGTCGACCCGTTGCATTGATGTGTGTGGTCACACGGCAATGTTGGTTCGGTGATGATCGAGACGGTTACCGATGGTATCCTGAATATACCGTCGAGGAGCAGTTTAGGATTTTAATCAAAGCCAATATCTCGTGCACGGTCAGGATTTATCCATCTTATCCCGAGCTACTTGAACCGCTCCACTGTTCTTATGGACTTGGGATCACTATTGGAATGTCCGTGCAAGATGCAGCCTATTCAATGATGACAATTATTCGAGCGGAACTGCCTTGCTGGGCAACACCGATTTCCGCTACATGCCAAGATCCTCCACAGGGCGCATGGCTACCTTGAGGTATGTACAGCGATGCATCCCATGAGGCTCACCTTCGCACCACTACGGAGATGTTGGAAGACAAGGACCGTGAAAACCGGCCTTGCGTATGGAGCTCTTCAATGCCCGTTCGATCACTTGGGCTACTCGACTCGGTTTGCACCGCCGTGCAAGCCGGATACATGGACATGAGGGACTTGTACCTGTGCGGGCTGGTCTGCGGACTTTATGGAGTGGCGTGAGGTTGGAGGCATCACCCTCCTCGTGGGCCTCGTCTGCCGCCGTTTGTTGGACCACGTCCACATCCGAGTCCCTATGGTCCGCAGCTCCACAGGATCGCCTGCTTTCCGGATGATCATGTTCCACTTCGAGCTTGGGTGGTGACTTCTATGAGGACTACTACGGAGCTGCCTGAGTTAGTAGTAGTATCCCTAGTATTGTAATAGTTGTATTTCCACCGTCCCCGTGACTTGTGGAATATGACTTAGTGTGTATCATTCCGGAAGTGTAGAAAAATAATGTATAGGAGTTTGGAATGCTTCCGATGGGATGTAACGCCTTTCCCTATAGTTGTACTCCATCGGGCTTGTACTAAACTATGAATGGTGTGTATGACCGTTGGGATATATATGGCAGTTTTTTATATTACCATGTCATACGGATGAACATCTTTGCATTCCGTGTTATCCATTACATTCCGCACTTCCTTGTTAAATTCTGCCATCCTGGTTTAAACCTTTGTTTTGTTTCCTAGGATGGTCAACACCCGCAACAATCCTGCTGCTCCGGAGCAGGGAGAAGCTAGTGCAGCCAGGAATGTGAATCTGCCTCAACCGCCATCTTTGGCGAGGTTATCTTTGAAGCGAGAATGCAATAAGCGTGAGACCAATCGCTTACTGGAGCGGATTGAGCAAAACACCGCACGCCAGCCAAGAAATGATTTGGTTTCACTCAATGACTTCGTCAAGCTGTATCCACCGAAGTTCAAATATTCCGTTGAGCCTCTCGACGCGGATGATTGGCTTCGCAACATCAACCACAAGCTGCGTTCTGCCAACGTGGCTGAGGCTGATAAGGTTACTTTTGCCGCTTATCATCTCGAAGGCCCTGCTAGCCTCTGGTGGGAGAATTATGAGGCTATGCGTCCGGTTGGACAAATTACAACTTGGGCTGAATTCAGTGCCGCCTTCCGTGAGCATCACATCCCAGAAGGTCTCATGGATCGAAAAAGGGAGGAATTCTGCAGTTTCACCCAAGGTAGGCTGACAGTGGATGCTTACAGCCGTGAATTTGGGAATTTAGCACGTTATGCTCCCGAAGAAGTTTCTACCAATGCCAAGAAGCAGGCAAGGTTCCGCAAGGACTTAGCCCTGAGCTACGCCGAGACCTTCGTCTGCATGAGTGCACTTCTTTTCGAAGCTAGTCAATAAGGCTATCGGTCTTTGGCCAGGCGATCTGATTTTGAGGCTTCACGCAGCACGTCCGTGACTCTAGATCTTCATCCGCTCTGGATCTCGAGCGCCGGTCTGGATTCAAATCTGCTCGCCACCTGTGTTCACCCGAGGCCATCCTTTGAGGCGCCTCGCCCCAACCAGCAGTATGTTCCACCCAAGACTTATGGAGGCCCCACTGCTAATGCTGCTCCACGCCCCAATATGATAACTTGCTTCAAGTGTGGAGAGACGGGCCACTACATCCGTGAGTGTCCCCAAAACAACCCCAGTCAAATTGGAAAGCCTGCTGGCCCTGGCAAGCCAGCAGGAAAGGTGCTCTATGCTAAACCAGCTGCCACTGCTCGTGGCCACGTCAACTATGTTTCAGCTGAAGAAACCTATGAGGATCCCAACGTCGTTCTCGGTACGCTCCTTGTTAATTGCCATCCGGCAACTGTTCTTTTTGATACTGGAGCATCTCATTCATTTATTTCTAAGAGCTATGCTCGATTTCACAACACCACATTCTGTGACATGCACACCTCCATGGAAATTCAGACCCCTGGTTCTAGATGGCAAACCTCTAGAATAAGTCATGGGAATGAAATTCTTGTCGACAGATTAGTCTTTCTTGCATCTCTAATAGCTCTTAAGTCCTCTGACATAAACATCATCTTGGGTATGGACTGGATGTCAGCCCATTATGCTAAGATTGATTGCTCTACTAGAACTGTTCAACTCACCCATCCTTCGGGCAAGACAGTTAATGTTTTAACCCGAGTGTCGAAACGCCAGCTATACTCCTTAAATGCCAACCCCTTCCGATCTCAAGATATTCCGGTAGTCCGTGATTTTCCGGATGTCTTTCAGAAGAACTGCCGGTGTTCCACAGCGACAGGATGTCGAGTTCATGATAGATCTTGTTCCGGAACCGTCCCAATCTCTAGAAGACCTTATAAGATGGCACCCTAGAACTAGCGAACTTAAGAAACAACTCGATGAGTCCTTGCAAAGGGTTTCATCCGTCCTAGTTCATCCCCATGGGCTTGCCCGTCCTCTTCGTCAAGAAGAAGGATGGAACGGATCGGATGGTTGTGGATTACCGACACATCAATTTGGTCACTATCAAGAACAAGTATCCGCTCCCGTAATCAACGATCTGTATGATCAGCTCGCTGGATCCTCGATCTTTTCAAGATGGATTTGAGGTTGGGCTACCATCAAATCAAAATCAAAACGGGACATTCCTAAACGGCCTTTGTTACTCGTTATGGCCAATACGAGTACACCGTCATGTCCTTCGGATTAACCAATGCTCCAGCCACCTTCTCTCGGTTAATGAACTCAATCTTCATGGAGTATTTGGATAAATTAATCGTGGTATACCTCGATGATATACTCATCTACTCTAAGAATGAGGAAGAACATGCCGAGCATCTAAGGCTAGTATTGATGAAACTTGAGAGCACCGCCTTTATGCCAAATTCTCTAAATGTGAATTCGGTTACCGAAGTGACCTATCTAGGCCATGTAATCTCTGGTAAGGGCATTGCTGTCAATCCCGAAGCGAGTTCAAGCCGTCCTCGATCGACTCCACCTGAATCGGTCAAGCAAGTTCGGAGTTTCCTCGGTTTAGCGAGCTATTGCCGCCGCTTCGTCGAGAATTTCTCTAAAGTTGCTAAACCTCTAACCGAACTCCTCAAGAAAGATAAGAAGTTCGAATGGACGCCACACAGGCGAGTTCAGCTTTCGAGAACCGAAAAGACGCGACATCTGCTCCGTGCATTTGTTCCACCAGATTTTTCTAAGGACTTTATTATCTATTGCGGCGCCTCGACAAGGACTAGGTTGCATACTCATGCAAGATCGTCATGTGATTGCCTCGCATCTCGGCATTCGCCCACATGAGGATAACTATCCCACACACGATCTAGAGCTTGCAGCGATGGTCCATGCACTCAAAACCTGGCGACATTACCTTCTTGGTAATCGCTATGAAATCTACATGATCATCAAAGTCTGAAATACATCTTCACCCAACCGGATTTGAATCTCAGGCAAAGACGTTGGGTCGAGTTGATTACAGATTACGACTTAGGAATATCTTACACCCCAGGCAAAGCCAATGTCATGGCTGACGCCCTAAGTCGAAAATCTTATTGTAACAACCTGATGTTACAACAAAGTCAACCATTTCTCCACGAGGAATTTCGTAAGCTTAATCTTCACATCGTTCCTCGAGGATTCCTTTCCACCCTGGTGGCGAAACCTAACCTTACGGATCGAATCATAGCTGCTCAGCAGTATGATAGAGGGATATCTCGGATCAAGGAGAACATTGCTAGCGGAGCTGCTAAGTGTTTCTCCATAGATGAACGAGGTGTTGTTTTCTTTGAAAACCGCTTGGTGGTTCCCAAGAAACAACAGCTACGGCAACTGATCCTTAAGGAAGCTCATGACTCTCCTCTCACCATTCATCCCAGTAGTACTAAAATGTATCAAGATCTACGCCAGAGGTTTTGGTGGACTAGGATGAAGAGAGAAATCGCTCAATACATTGCTAATTGCGACGTCTGTCGTCGAGTTAAAGCAGAGCATCAACGGCCTGCTGGTACCCTTCAACCTTTGGAAATTCCTGAATGGAAATGGGATAAAATCGGTATGGATTTCATTACCGGGTTTCCCAGGACCAAGAGAGGGAATAATGCTATCTTCGTTGTCGTCGATCGTCTTTCCAAAGTAGCCCACTTCCTACCCGTTCGTGAGAGTATAACCGCTAGCCAGCTAGCTGACTTGTACATCTCTCGAATAGTGTCTCTTCATGGTGTTCCATTGAGATTAACTCAGACCGTGGAAGTCTCTTCACCTCTCGATTTTGGGAAAGCTTCCAAAATGCCATGGGAACTCGTCTCTCCTTTAGCACCGCATTCCATCCTCAATCAAGTGGTCAAGTAGAACGAGTCAATCAAATCCTAGAGGATATGCTTCGAGCTTCATCATCTCTTTCGCATGAATTGGGAGAAATGCCTTCCATTCGCCGAGTTCGCTTATAACAATAGTTATCAAGCCAGCTTGGGCAAAGCTCCTTTCGAAGTTCTTTATGGACGGAAATGTCGAACGCCTCTTAACTGGTCAGAAACCGGGGAGAGACAACTCTTTGGCCCGGATATGATTCAGAAGCGTAAGAGCAGGTTCGCGTTATTCGTGAGAAATTGAAAACAGCCCAATCTCGTCAAAAGAGCCAATATGAACGCAAGCATAAGCCTATGGCTTATGAAATTGGCGAGAAGGCTTACCTTCGGGTTACTCCTTTGAAGGGAACCCATCGATTCGGTATCAAAGGCAAGTTGGCTCCTCGTTACATTGGACCCTTTCGCATTCTTGCCAAACGAGGAGAAGTTGCCTACCAATTGGAACTACCTTCGCATCTTTCCAGAGTCCATGATGTCTTCCACGCTTCCCAACTCAGCGTTGCTTCTCGGATCCTATCCGTGGAGTGGACCACAAACGCTTGATCTCCAAGATAACCTCACCTATCGAGAATATCCCGCTCAGATTCTCGATCAAGCCGAGCATACCACTCGGCGCCAAAATATCAAGTTTCTAAAGGTTCAATGGTCAAACCATTCCGAGCAAGAAGCAACTTGGGAAAGGGAGGATCGCCTTCGACTTGAGTATCCCACCTTTTCATGATTCTAAATCTCGGGACGAGATTCTTTTGAGTGGGGTGAGTTGTCACATCCTAGCTAGACCATGCATTAGTGTGTGCATCATGTTTAAATTTCATTTGAATTTGAAATGGGAAGGACAGAAACCCCGTAACCCCTTTTAAACCAACTAGGGTTTACTAAAAATTATTTCAATGAACCTGAAATGCCCTTCAAAATGCTCATCACCTTTGCTTTGGTTCAGAGCCTATGTCAAAAGTGGTGCACCATTTTCTAGGTCATCCAAAGGTCTTTGAATTAATTCATAAGTTTTTGAATTTGAGCATTTCAAATTATATTAAATATTGCAAATGCCCAAATATTTCCAAACTAAAATGTTTCATGTTGGAAATATTCCAACAATGGACCAGGAGCATTTTGGTGAATTTTGAAACTATTTTGGTATTTTTAAAACTCCACAAAGTTACAGAAAAATAGAAAAGGAAAACAGGAAGAAACTTACTCGGCGCCACCTACCCGCCCACTGCGGCCCAGCCCAACAGCCAAGGCCAATGAGCTGCTTGGCTCGGCCAGCAGCAGCCAGTGCTCGGCGGCGAGCACCGCATGGGTGCCACGCAACTGGTCGCCGCCTCGCTTCCTCTCGCCCACCGCCGACGCTGTTCGTTCTCCCTCTCTCCCGAACCCCGGACACCTCCTCTCCTCCCGGCTCCTCTCTCAAGCGCTTCCCGCCATGGCCGACGCCACCGCAGCCACGCTGTCGTGTCAGACGCGCTCCCGCCGTCCGTGCTCCTCCTCACTATGTCTAGGAGCTCCGCCGCCCTCAACTTCCGCGAGCTAGCCAAGCCCCGTATGCTCTAGTGACCCGAGTCCACCACACCGACCTCGACCGAGTCCACCGTCGCCGAGATCCCCTTCAACGCCGTCGCCGCCCGCCCGTCCCGACCTCAACGAAGCCCGAGTTGCCCGTGAGCCCATCTATCTCCCCTTCCCTTTCTCTCTCGCTCTCGAGCTGTGTAGTGACCTCCCGGAGCTCAACCGCACCCACCGCCGCGGAGCTCGTCGCCGACGTGATCCCGGTCACCCTCCGGCCACCTCTTGGTGTCCATTGCACTCACCGCACCCCATGGGGTCTAACCATGCACTCCCCGCACCTCACCGACCCATCTAGCCTAAAGTTCGCTTTCGGCCGAACTCCGACGGCCGCCTAGGTCGTCGCCGGCGCCGATTCCGGCCGCCCCGACCCCAACCGACTCCACCAGAAGCTGCGGCATGTTCCCAGCTACCCATGGCCATCCTCCGCGGCTCGTTCGGTTGCCGAAACGGCCAAACTCACTTCCGCCGGCGTCTGGCTGGCTGGCTAGACGCCGGCAGCCGACGTGGACTTTGACCCGGTGGGCCTGGCTGACTCGATGAGTCAATGACAGTGGGGCCCAGCCACGTTAACTAATTAGGTTTAGTTTTAATTAAAGTTTAGTTAAACTAATTACCCCGACACCCTGGACCCACAACAGGTTTGACTCAGGACGTCTCTGTTGACCTCGACGTCATCAACGACGATGGTCGATTTAATAAATTAATTTCTGGATTTATTCTATTACGGGAAATTCCGAATATAGTTCAAACTTCAAAAATTCATAACTTTTAATATGTAACTCCAAATGCAAAGATTTATATATGAAAATGATAAAAAATCCATTCTATCCATTGGTACAGGTTTCATGCATGTTAAAACAAGTTAACCTTGCTGTTTAAGCAGAATAAGATATTACAACTTTAGGGCTATTTTAATGAGCTAGCATTTGAATCTTTGATTCAAATGAGTTCATCCCTTTTTGTTTCAGCTTGCACTAGGCCAACACACATACATATTGCCATGTCATAGCATGCATCATATTGTTGCATATTGCCATGTGTGTTTACTTTCGGTATGCTTTTCGTGATAGGTTCTGCCTCCGAGGATAACCTCGAATATCCGTCTGAAGGGCAGTATCCTACCACCATTCCATCAGGCAAGCAACCCATTGATCATTCCGATACAAACCCATGTTCTCGCTTCGCTCTTGTTTTATCGCATTAAGACAACGCGATTCAAACTGTTGTGTGTTGCGGTAGTTGAACCCACTTCCTTTGCATGACCTGTCATTGCCACAGTAACTAGATGAAACCCACTAGTATGTGTAGGAGTTGATTGAGCCATGTTTGTGATTCCTACCATGCTATGCTTGCTATGCTTAGAGTTGTGTCGTCCGGCTCATCGGGATGATGAACTAGAGTGAAAGGTTGTGTTGGTTCGAGAGTGAAAGTGTTGAACACGCTTTGGTAAAGGTATCGATGAGAGGCCATGTAGGAGTACATGGTGGGTTGTTTCATTGAAGCCGATCCTAAGAACTGAGATCTGTGTTTGTGATCCATTAAACAGTTACTACCACGCATTGGGATCCTTAATTGACCCTCTTGGCTTCTTAACCACCCTTGTTCTCAGTCGGGAGTTGCAAGTAGTTTCGTGTTTGTAGCATGTCAGGGGCGCACGCTGACCTTAGGGGTGGGTTGTGTTGCGGTAGGCACGCGGGTCCGTGTACCGAAAGTGCCCGCTTGGTATCTCGGGAACCCTGCACACATCGTTCGGGCTGTATGGGAAACCTCGGCGGACTCCTGCGGATGGAACCCGAATAGGCGATAAACCTGGACTCGGGACATGAGTGTTTAGGTAGGTGTGGCCGACACCCACGCTGGGCTTCCGCTGAAGGTTGCCGAGTACATGTCGTGTAAACGGCGGTAAGTGGTGAGAGCGTGTGAAGAAGTACACCCTGCAGGGTTTAACATGATCTATTCAATAGCCGTGTCCACGGAGAAGGACTTCGGGTTACCTATATCAGTTCATAGACAAGTAAATGGATACTACTAAAAGCCTCAAGATAGTGTGAGTATCATGGATGGCCCTCTCGTGGGATGACGAGAGGATCCACGGTGGAGTATTGTGATGGTGATTAGTGGACTCGTGTGCGACAAATGCTTTACAAGTGGTGTCACGTGGGATAGCTTAGCCAAGAGTCAAAGCTGGCTTGTCTGCAAATAACTCCACCACCTTTTTGAGAATGTGCATGTATGATAGGATTCGTGGTAAGACTTGCTGAGTACCCCGCACTCATGTTTGCTTAATTAATGTTTTTCGAGGACAACACCGCCCCTCCGATGGGTTTTATGTAGACCTTGACATCGACGAGTGAACTAGCCACCTGGTGGTGATCCAAGGCTTGTGAAGGGCCACTTGTAGATAGAAGGGCTTCACAAGCTTTCTTTCTTTCTAGAGTCTGTGACTCGGACTAGTTTGCTTCCGCATGTGCTTGTATGCTTGTATGACTTGAGTGTTGGGTCATGTGACCCCTATCTGTATGGATATAGTTATGTATGGCTCCTGAGCCTTTTAAATAATGTACTTGAGTTGTAGAGTTTTGTTGTGATGCCTTGTTGTATTTACTCATATCGGGCATATTATGTGTATGATTGAAATGCTTGGTATGAGTGGGATCCGACAAACTAGTTGTTTATCCTTGGCAGCCTCTCATATGGGGAAATGTAGTCTTGTGCTTCTGAGCGATAGTAGTCCGCTACAGCCCGGTTCACCGGAGTCCTGCTAGCCCAAAGACTACTGCTTGGACACTTGATCATGGGCATATGTTTCACTTCGCCCCTATGTCTGTTCCTTCGGGAAATGTCACGCGTGTTATTCGAGTCCTGCCTAGCTCTGCTACAGCCCGGATACCGAGTCCTCATTAGCCCAGTGCTACAGCCCGAATTTATACGTTGATGACCGACATGCTCGATGTGATTCATGTATGCCTGTCCCCATAGGTTAGCGCCGCCTTGGGTTCACGACTAGCCATGTCGGCCCGGGTTCTTTGTCATGTGGATGCTAGCGACACCATCATATACGTGAGCCAAAAGGCGCAAACGGTCGCGGGCCATGGTAAGGCGACACCCGTGGGAATACCGCGCATGAGGCCGCAAAGTGATATGAGGTGTTACCGGCTAGGTCGATGTGACTTGGAATCGGGGTCCTGACAAGCATTTGCCCTCTCAGCTTGGCCGTTGCTCCGTGGATGTGCCATGGAAGCAAAACAGACCTTGCTGCCGAGGTCTTGGATGTACTGCATGAAGGTGTGGCTTGTGAACTGTGTGCCATTGTCGGTGATGACTCTGTTCAGCACACCAAAACGGCAGACCAGTCCTTTGAAGAACGTGAAAGCTGACTGAGCAGTCACCTTCCTCACTACTTCCACCTCCGGCCACTTTGTGAACTTTTCGATTGCAACGTACAAGTACTCAAAGCCCCCGACAGCGCGGGGGAAAGGGCCCAGTATATCGAGCCCCCAGATCGAGAATGGCCAGGAGAGAGGGATTGTTTGAAGGGCTTGAGCTGGTTGATGAAGCTTCTTTGAATGGAACTGGCATGCTTCACACTTGGTTACTAGTGCCGTCGCATCCTGGAGGGCGGTGGGCCAGAAGAAACCTTGCCGAAACGCCTTCCCGGCAAGGGCCCTCGACCCTATGTGGGAGCCACATATGCCTCCATGTGTCTCCGCCAACAGCTCTAGTCCTTCCTCCCGGGGGATGCACTTGAGTTTCACACTGCTCGCCTTCTCCGCATGCACAGACGCCATCGATTTAACTGGTATGTATGGGACCGATGGGCTACTTTTCTCCGCTTCTTCCTGCTCCTCGTGAAGCTCCCTGTTTGGAGGAATTGACGGTATGTTGTGCCTATGCCGAGCACGGGCTCGGCGGCAAGGACCAAAGGCATCTCTTCTCGCCATGGGAGCGGTTGTCTCACGACGTGGCTTGACGCCCACCGAGCCAGCTGTTTTGGCAGGCTCAGCGTCTGCGGCATCACCCTTGTTGGCAGCCCAGGTGGCTCGGTAGGAAAGTACTTGTTGGGACCTGATTTCCTCCGCTTGTTCTGCCCCGCTGATGATTCGACGGATGGTTGAGTTAACTGGTGCAAAAAGGTACCTGGTTCCGCAGGTAGCTTGAATGCGGCATGCTTTGACAGGTAATCGGCAATGTTGTTCTCCGCTCGGGGGACGTGCTCCGCCTGGATACCGTCAAAGCGTTCCTCCAGCTTCCTCGCCTCATCTACGTAAGCTTCCATCAATGGGCTCTGAAAATCCTTGTTGACCTGCCAAACAACGAGCTGCGAGTCACCCCTGACGATGAGCTTCTTAACCCCGAGGTCTGCCGCGATCCTGAGACCTGCAAGCAATCCATTGTACTCAGCAGTGTTGTTGGTGGACATCTCCCTGGGGAAGTGCATCTGGATCACGTACTTGAGGTGTTCTCCGGTGGGTGCGAGGAGCAGCACACCGGCACCGGCGCCTTGCAGCGAGAAAGCCCCATCAAAGTACATGATCCAACAAGGGTCCGCTTCCTTGCCGGGAGTGTGGTCTCCTGGATTTCTTCGTCAGGCGTGGAGGTCCATTCTGTGATGAACTCCGCCAAGACTCTGCTCTGAATTGTGGAGGTACTTTCAAACCTTAAACCGAAGCTTGACAGCTCCAAGGCCCATTCCACAATCCTTCCGGTTGTGTCTGGGTTGTGCAGTATCCGTTGCAACGGGAGGCGGGTGACGACAGTGATCTCGTGGGCTTGGAAGTAGTGACGCAGCTTCCTCAAGGCCATAAGGAGGCTGAAGAGCAATTTTTGCACGCCGGAATACCTCGACCTAGCCCCCTGCAAGAGGGAGCTGACAAAGTAAACTGGGTGCTGCATCATCTTCTTCTTCAGCACCACCTCACTCGACTGCGCGGGTACTGCCTTGGTGGCATTAGACTCTGCCGGGGGCCGCGCCTCGTCGGCACCAGGCCCTGCCGAGGGAATCTTTGGCTTGCCATCTGCTGGTTCTGCCGTCATTGCTGCCTCCTCGTCGACCTCCCTCTGTGCCACCAGTGCGGCGCTAACCACTTGATTCGTCGCTGCCAGATACAGCAGCAACGACTCTTGTGGTTTAGGCGCAACTAGTATTGGCGTGGAGGAAAGGTATTTCTTCAGATCCTGCAATGCTGCCTTGGCTTCTAGGGTCCACTCTATTGGGCCTGCCTTCTTCAAGATTTTGAAGAAGGGAAGGGCGCGCTCGGCGGACTTGGAGATGAATCGGCTCATGGCGGCAACGCAGCCGGTGAGCCGACGCACATCCTTGATCCGCTTGGGCGCCTCGATCTGCTCAATAGCCTTGATCTTGTCTGGGTTTGCCTCGATCCGGCGCTGTGACACAAAGCACCCGAGAAGCTTGCCGGACGGAACGCCAAAGACACACTTCTCAGGGTTCAGCTTGAGGTTGATCTTGCGCATGTTAGCAAATGTCTCTTCCAGATCTTGCACAAGAGTTGGCCCGTCCTTGGTTTTGACCACTATGTTATCCATGTAGGCCTCCATATTTCTATGGAGCTGAGGTTCAAAACCAATTTGGAATGCTCTTGCGAACGTTGAGCCAGCACTCTTCAACCCGAAAGGCGTCCGTAAAAAGCAATACATACCACATGGGGTGATGAATGATGTCTTCTCTTCATCCTCTTTCGTCATGAAGATCTGGTGGTAGCCTGAGAAGGCGTCGAGGAATGCTAGCAGATCGCACCCGGCTGTGGAGTCAACAATCTGGTCGATGCGCGAAAACGGGAAGGTTTCCTTAGGGCAAGCCTTATTGATATTTGTGTAATCAATACATAGTCTCCACTTCCCATTCGCCTTGCGCACCACAACTGGATTGGCCAACCACGTCGGGTGGAGCACTCCTCTGACCAAACCTGCCGCTTCCAACTTCCTGATCTCCTCTGTGATGAACTCCTGCCTCTCCAGAGCCTGCTTTCTGACCTTCTGCTTGACGGGCCACGCATGAGGGCAGACAGCTAGGTGGTGCTCAATCACCTCCCTGGGAACACCGGGGATGTCGGATGCTTGCCATGCAAACACGTCGACATTCGCCCGCAGGAAGGTGACGAGCGCGCCTTCCTATTTGTTGTCGAGGGTGGAGCCTATGGTGAAGGCCCCTCCCGTGCCATCCTCCTTGACGGGCACCTTCTTGGTCTGCGGTGGCTCGGCCCTGGGTCTCTTGCTCTTGTCGATAGAGCTCTCTGGCACGTCCTCGACGGTAGCACAACACTCCGAGGAGGTGCGCTTGCCGGAGTGGGTGCGAGAGGTCTTGCCGGGCTTCTTCTTCCCTCCCGGGGCTTCAGCGGCAGGAGCGGGTGCCTTGACGGCAGCCACTGCAACTGCTTCCCGATAGAGCTGGTTGACGCAGATCAGCGTGTCCTTCTTGTCGGAGGGGACAGAGATGATGGTCAATGGCCCAGGCATCTTTAGCATGTTGTAGGAGTAGTGTGACGCCGCCATGAACTTGTCTAGTGCTGGGCGGCCGAGGATCCCGTTGTAGGGCAAGGGGATCTCGGCTACGTCGAAGACGATCCTCTCTGTCCTGTAGTTCAACTCTCCTCCAAACGTTATGGGCAGTGTGACCTTTCCCTTCTGCTGGCTCCTCCCCGGATTGACCCTTGAAACTTGCACGTTTCCTCGAGGTCTCCATCAGGGATTTGCAAATTTTTTATCACGACAGGCGAGATCAAGTTCAGGCCGGCCCTGCCGTCAACCAACATCTTGTTCACTCGAGGTTGCGTATTGTTGGTGAGACCAACACGGAAACACCCGACCGCGTAGTGCGGCCGGGTTGTCCTCGGCGCCAAAGATGAGGGGCGTGCTGGACCACTTCAACAGCTCGAGCGCCGACGACGGCTCGCTGCTGATCTCGCTACCCCACCCCTTGAGTCGGGCGATGAGAGGTATGCAGCGAGGCGCCGCCATCGACGCACATGGCCTCCGTAGCCTTCTGGAACCCTTGCTCACCAGACTCATCGTCCTCGTCATGATCATCGTCTTCTTGTTTCTTGTCGCAGCCCCGGGCGGGCCTGTCTTGCTGGTTGTCCTTGCCGGGGTGGCCTCCTTGGCCGCCACGCTTCTTGCCGGACCCCTCCGCACCGTCCTGGTCCTTCTCCTTGTCCCGCCTCTCGTACTCAGCCTTTTGCTTCTCAGCAGGCAGCTCGATTTGTCGGTAGTTCTAGAGGTCGTGGCCCTTGGTGCGGTGAATCTTGCAGTATTGCTTGCCGGAGCTTCCTGGCTTGTCGGTAGCCGCCAAGGCCCGGCAGGCGGTGCACCCGGCAATCTCCATGCCGGGGGCGTCTGCCATGACCTTCTTGCCAGCACCGGTGTCGTCAGATCCCTCAACGGCAAGCACGGCCTTTCCTTTGCGTTTCTTATTGCGATGACGGCCCTTCTTCGTCGGGGTAGCAGCGTCTTCATCGGTGGAGTCGGTTTCCGTGCCGGCGTCTTCGCCGGGGTACTTCCATCCCTCTTCAGCACGGGCGCACCTATCGGCCAGAACGTAGAGCTCGGCCACATCCTTAAATTTGGTCATCGCCAGCTTTCACAAGATCTTGTGATTACGCGACGCTTCGTGGAACGCGCTAATCACAGCGGCGGGATGAACGTCGGGGATGTTGTACTGCACCCGGCTGAATCTCTGGATGTACTTGCACAGGGTCTCCCCTTCCTTCTGGGGAAAGATATGCAGATCATTGGCCTGGCCATGAGCTTGGTGGCCTCCCGTGAAGCCGCCGACGAACTCATGGCATAGATCTGACCAGGAAGAAATGGAATCCGCCGGCAAGTGCATCAACCAAGACATCACATTGGGTTTCAGCGCCAGCGGGAAATAGGTTGAAGCACCTTGTCGTCACGAGCTCCAGCAGCCTGCATCGCGATGGAGTAGATGCTGAGGAACTTGGACGGATGGGACTTGTCGTTGTACTTCTCCCTGACGTCGGGTTTGCACGTGCGGTGGAACGGCCACTGGAACTGCCGCAGCTCACGGGTAAAGGCCGGGAAGCCCACCTCATAAGGTAGGCCGCCGGAGCCCCCCGGTGTCGGGTGGTCCATAGCGGGTCCCGCCCGCTTGTCCGACTGGCGGCGTGTTTCGCGCCGGCGCTTGATGGTGGTTCGAGCGTCTTCGTGAGCTTGTTCCCGAAGGACCTGGCGCTGGTCGCGGAGGGTCCGCGGGTCGAACGACGCTATGGAAATGTTATCGCAAGCGTCGTCACGATGGGCCGACGCCCGCGGCGGCTGACGAGGAGGAGGAGAGTGCACCGTGGCCGCAGCTCCCCCGGTCCTCCCAGTGCCAGCATGTGGTGGCTCGGTCGAGCACCGATCCGAGGGCCCCACCGGTCATGGATCGTCTTTGTTTGCGACGGCGACGAGGCTTCGGATGGTGGCCCTCCACTCGTCGAGCTTCTCTGCAGCAGGAGGGAAGTCGAGGAGCAGCTGCGCTGCAAAAGCTCACTGGCGTATGGCGGTGACAGCTGCATGGATCCCGACGCGCTTCGAATTCTAACTACGTTAGAAGGAGCTCCGTTACGACCCAGCGGCTACGTGCCATTTTATCCAGCGCTTCGGCGAGTGTGCTGAACCCCTTCATCTTGCGGATGACACAGAGGGCTCTTCTCACGGCGGTGCCCAGGGTCACCGACGTGGTGACGCTGCTCGGCGTGCACACCATGGGAAGAGCGCGCGGTGGTCGCCGGTCTCGGCGTCCTGGAGGTCGCTGCGCCACCCGGGGGTGGCACAGCAACACTCCTGGAGGGCCCCACGCCGCCTGCGGGGGGCCCAGCTCCGTCTTTGGATCCGGCGATGTGTAGCTGGTCGTCTGGGCGCGGAATGACGCCGCCGCCAGTTCCGACCGCTCGGGCGATGCCGGGTGCTCGCGGGCTGCGCCCGGTCCTGCTCATGACCGGGTCGCTGCTCGTCCACACCGACGCGGGCCGTTCGGCTCCCAACGAGCCGATCGCCGTGGCCATCTTCTTCTTAGGATCCATGGCGATGAAGAAATGCTTGCTAACTACCAGACCAGATTCTCACAATTGTGCCCCCCTACTTGGCTCGCCAAAGATGTCGGTGTGTAATGACACCTATGGGATCACAAGAATCCCTACTACAGTTGCCGGGGCGCAGGGTTCCGAGGAGAGCAGGGCTAGTAGACAGCACAAGGATCGTTTACCCAGGTTCGGGCCGCGAGGATGCGTAAAACCCTAGTCCTGCTTTGCTGGGTGTATAGCTGTGGTGATTGCGTGGTTCGAAAGAGCCGAATCCTTCTCCAGTATGCTATGGGCCTCCTTTTATAGTTGGAAGGGGCTGCCACAGTGACACACAGGAGGTGGAAAGGCGTACAGTGCTCTGAGCTTATCACTCGTATTATAGAACAAGACGCATTTAATGCGTAGTGTAGCTGTCCCCTTGCTTTATTGGGGACGGGGGCGAGGCCCGTCCCGTCCGTCGCCGCTCCTCCTCGCCTTGACACGTGCCCTGGCGAGTGAGGTGCATGGTGCCATGTAGGCAGCCAGCAGCCGAGGTGGCGCGTGGTGGAGCCTTCACGAAAATCTGCATGCCGCCACGCAGCGCCATGAGTTGGCCTAGAGTTGAATGTTGCCACGCAGTGCCTCGCCCACCTGGTTGGGCTGGCAGCTGCATGTCAATGGTGGAAGCTTGGTTGGCGCGGCTGGGCGGTGGCCCCACCGGCGCCCTTGGCGAGGGCTTTGTTGGGTGGCCCGCAAGGGTCTTGCTGCATGGCTGTTGTCGCCCCGCAAGGATCTTGCCGGGGTCTCGTGGCCTTCCTCGGCAAGGATCTTGTCGAGGATCGTCGTCTTCTAATCCTTGTCTGATCTTGAATATGTCTTAACAAAGATCTGCATACCACCACAGAGGTGCCTTCCCGAGCCCTGGCCCCATTTTGATGATGGCGTTGGGGGCCATGGGCTCAAGGGTGGCTCGCTCTTTTGGTGTGGGGCGAGCTGTCCCGGCAAGGGTCTTGCCGGGGGAACTTGTTTCGTCCCTCTAGTCTTTGTGGTCTTGGCCTTGGCGTTGCTTTGATTGTCTTGAGCTTCGGTCTTACCTTGACTCACCTCCCCTGCTCTGCATGGTGCTTTCGTGGGCGCGGCTCTGACTGCCCGTGCACAGGTAAAGGGGTACAAAAGCGTGCCCCTATTTTTGTACACCGACAGCAAGCCTGCCGGGAGAGTCTTGAGACTTGTCTTCTGGGTGACCTCGAACTCGCCAGGCTCGCTTGCCCGGCAAGGGAGGTTTTTCCTTAGTGATATCTTGCCCATTTGGCTTGTCTTTGTCTTCTTAATCCGCCCTTTGATTTCTCAAAGAGCTATCTCTTTTTCTTGGCCTCGCCTTGAAATCAGAATTCCAGCTCTTGAGCTCGTAGTAGTCAAATAGGGCAACATACACCAATGTTTGTTGCACCAATAGGAGCCCCCGGGGCTGGCTCGAATGCGCCACCGAGCGTCGTCAGGGTAGGTCTTGTCTAGTACACATGCGAAGAGTTTGTGGTAGCTCATCCCTTGAGATTTTCTTTTCTTCTTCATTAACCTACGCTTGAGTCAGTTTTTGGTTTTTCCGCGCGTCGTGCAAGATGTTATGGGGGAGTTGTGAGCCATGATCCGTGGGCTACCCACGTCCCATGTTCATGGGGCGGTAACTGCCATTCCACTAGCTTCTCCGCTTCTTTCGTTTCTACCACGTATGCTGCATGCATTGCGCAGCGTTGGTGGCGGACACAGAGGGTGCTGAAATGTGTGCCATGGCGGAAAACCAGACGACATGGATTGGCGCAGGGGTCGGCCTTGATTCCATGAGCCATTGATGGCACGGGGGGAGACGGATTGGTGGAGCAGGGCAGTTGCCTCCCTTGAGTGATGAGCCAGCCCCCGGCCTCGTTTTCCTATAAAAGGGGATATGAGTGAGGTGTTGGCTTACACCTACCTCTTCCTCCTTTCTTCTGGTATCGTTCTTCATCATGGTGAGGGGAAGAGGGTACAACGGCACTCTAGTAGCGGTGACGAGGGTATGCGGAAGCGGAGACCGCAGTGAGGTGAGGTAGAAGAGGACGGGGATGCAATTGTCGTGGCGCTCGGGGTCAAGGAGGAAGAGGAGCTACGCTGATCGCACCTCCTCACGCCGTCCAGGACCCATACGAAGGCCACATCGGGAACCAGCCGGTGGAGTTCATTGTTAACCTGCTAGGGCCTCCACGGAGCTGTCTTCGGCTCTCCACTCCGTTTGCAAGAGTGATGGAGGTTGTGCAGCCGCCGAAGCTGAGGCTGCACATGAGGGGCTGTTGTAATGGCAGCATACAGGTGGATGTGGAGGTCCCTGCTCCTCATGTCATGCTTCTCCGGTGCGGATGGAAGACCTTTTCTCATGCCCACAGCTTGGCGGCCGGGCACGTCCTCCATTTAAAGTTAATGGATGCTACCCTGCTCTCCGTCAAAGTCTTCGGACACTCGGGTGCTTGCTTAGGGTGTTGTGCGGAGAGCTCGACCGACGACGAAAGCTCCTCCTCAAGCGATAGCAACGGGGAGGACAGTGATAGCAATGACGATGGCGCTGAAGGGGAGGACGACGGTGTCGGCGTTCTGGGAACGGGGGTCCCCAGACTTGCCTGCCTGCAGCCCACAACGTGGCTAGGCAGCGGGCCGTACGGCCCATCTTCATCAACAAGGCATCCAAGACCCTCGCAAGGGTCCAAGCCTCGCAAGGCGGACGTCACAAGACTTCCTCTGGAGTGGCCTAGCCAGGAGGCCTCACGAGGAGCGGAGATATCAAGGAGGGGCAAACCTCACGAGGGACTCGTGACGTGAGCCATGATGAACGGTGCCAGGCGGGTACAAGGCAGGCGCCAATGCGCGCAGCGTCCCCATTTCCTCTTTGGTGCTAAGGAGGCAAGCACAGATGAAGAGTACCGAGGCATCAGGCAAAGGTTGCCATATTGGTGCAACAAGACCAAGACCAGGACGGCGTCCCCCAGGGCTTTTCGTAGGCGAAGACCACTTTTGTTAGGATAGCTTGTACTAGCTGTCCCCCTTCAAATTTGCCCGCCGTTGTTGGCTCCCTTCCCGCTCAACATTTGGGAAGAGGACCAGGGCCTATATAAATAGAGCTAGCCACCACTCTAGGGGCAATCTGACCTGGGCTTGATCCAACCCGATCGAGAGCCTAGCCACAAGAACACCTCAACCTCAGGAGGCTGTTCTTGCCTTGTACTGTTCATCATCATCCCAAGAGCTAATCCACCACCACCACACTTGAGTAGAGCATTACACCACAACGGTGGCCCGAACCAGTATAAACCCTGTGTCTCTTTCTGTGTTGTGAGTTCGTCGAGTTCGTCCGCAAGATCTTAGCAAGCTAGAGCATAGGTCGATTGGAGGGGAAGACTTCGCACGCACCCCAGTGTTCGAACCTCAAGGGTTTGCCGGAACTACACATCCGACATTTGGCGCGCCAGGTAGGGTGCGCCATGGTTTCCCTTACATCGGTTCGTTGCTCCGTCGCTCCGTCGTTTCCATGGCGGATGCTCACCGTGCTCGAGTTAAGCATCGGGCTGCCCTCTCCGCCCGCGTCGCTCAGACGGCTCCCGTAGGCGGGCCACCTCGTCGTTCTCCGTCTCCCGTCGCCAACGCTGCTACCGGCCCGGCGGGGAACGAGTAGCAGGCGTCCTCGCTGCATCCTTCGGTGCGGCAAGATGGCCGCACAGCTATTCCGTCGCTCAACCCTGCTGGTTCTTCGTCTCACGCGCACCGCGCTCCCATGGAGGCACGAGCTGCGCTCATCGTGGCGAACGAGCTCCTGCGCTACCGCCCTGTCGACGACGTCTATGTGGAGTGGCTCGACCGCGTCGCCGAGCTCGTCCGCACCGCAAGGGGCTCTCCGGCGCTGTCCCACTCTATGCCTCCCCCTCAACCAGCCGCGGGCGACAGGGCTCATGGCATGCCTCCACCACCTCACCCCCAAGACGGTGCCTTGGCATCAAGGCGCGCACCACCGCGGCGTGATCCACCGCGCCCGGCGCACGCACGCGAAGAAAGAAGCTGCCAAGAAATCCCGCGACCGCGAGAAGACCGCGCACCGCCCGCAGTGGCGCAGCGCGAACCCCGTCAAGACCAAGCTCCACCCCCGAAGCAGGCCCCGGCAACCATAGCCAGCTGCCGCGCCTTCACCCCCGAGCTGCGTAGCGTCGCCTGGCGAGGCAAGTTCAAACCAGATCTGCCTCCTCGCTACGACGGCACCACGGACCCCGCGGAGTTCCTGCAGCTCTACGAGATTAGCATCAAAGCAGCCAACGGCGATGAAAAAGTCATGGCGAACTGGTTTCCCATGGCTCTCAAGGATGGGGCCCGCTCTTGGCTCCTGAACCTGTAGAACGGCTCGATCTCCTCCTAGGATGAGATGCGCGACCGCTTCGTCGCCAACTTCAAGGGCACTCGCGACCGCCCACTGGCCGCGGGCGACCTGCGCCACATCAAGCAACAGCCAGGAGACTTTCTCCAGAAGTACATCCAGCGCTTCAACAACACCCGCCTCAAGATCCCCAAGGTCACGAACGAGGCCATCATCTCCGCGTTCTCCGACGGCATCTGTGACGTCAAGATGAAGGAAGAGCTGGCTATCCACGAGGAGTTATGCACTTCTCAAGAGTTGTTCAACCTGGCGACCAAGTGCGCAAGAGCTGAGGAGGGGCATCTCTCTCTCCTCGAGCTGCCAGCTGTAGGAGTGGAAGAAAAGAAGACCAAGGCCAAGTACGTGAAGCGCAAGGAGGCAGTTGTGCTCGCAGCGGAGCCCGGCACCAAGCAAGGCAGAGATCAGCCTGAGTCGTCCAAGAACGGCCGACCGTTCTGCGCCTTCCATAACCTGAACACCCACCACACAAGCGACTGCCAAGAGCTCAGGGCCATATGAGAAGGACGCTATGGTCGCCGCCCCAAGCGCAACGATCGGGCTACGGCCGCGGAGGAGGACGTGGAGGCGGACGCTGGGACGACCGTGGCCCGCGCGAGGAGTGGCGTGATCGGCCTCGTGAGGACCGCTGGCAGGACCAACCTCGCGAGGGCGCCGCGAGAGACCTGCCTCGTGAGGATCGCCCTCAGGGCAACACCGGTCTTCCCCCGCTACCGCCACCAAGAAGGAACGACGACCACCACCAGGACGAGGGGCTGGGGCTTCAGAGCAGCGATCGCTTGCATCTTGGGCGGTGCACAAGCCCCACCTATCAACAAGATCTTCAAACAGTTCGCTCGCGAGGTGAACGCCACGCTCCCCAAGCTCGAGGCCACACGCCCACTCAGGTGGTCCCAATGTTCCATCACCTTCAACTCGACAGACCAGCTCAAGTGCGCAGCCACCGCCGGCGCACTCCCTATGATGTGCTCCCTAGTCATCAGCAATGTGCACGTTACCAAGACTCTCATCGACGGCGGCGCAGGGATCAACGTCCTATCAGTCGACACGTTCGACAACCTTTAAGTGCCCTATGAGCAGCTCCAGCCAACCAAGACTTTCTCAGGAGTGACTGAGCTCATCGACTTCGACGTCGCACACATCCGCTTGTCGTACAACGCCATCCTCGGGTATCCAGCCCTGGCCAAGTTCATGGCAGTCATTCATCACGGCTACAACATCACGGAGGAATCGTCACGGTCCCGTGCAAAGAAAGGGATGCGGTGTGCTCTATTGAGCGTGCCTTTCAAGCAGCAGCAATCGACGACCCCGACAGCAGAAGTGAAGGCCCTCCGGAGACCATCCCCAAGAAGAAGTTGCCGCGCCGCGCAGGACCCCAAGGATATGGCACCGCGTCAGGAGCCTCGTCAGGATCAGCGCCCATTCCATGGGCACCTCCCTCCAGCGCATAGGAAGGCGCGCCCGGCGCCCTCCTCGGGTAGGGCTCGGGGGCTCTCTTCTTGAGGGCCTCAGACCTTGCCAGCCTCACGAGGGAGGCGCTTGGGCACCACTTGGAGTCGTGCTTCGCGACGCGTTTCCCTCAGGAGAACACAGGGCAAGGAGTGCCCACCACCCAGGAGTTCATCACCAAGACCACCCAAGAATTGCAAGAGGCGAGAGCCATGCACGGCCACAGCCACACGCAGGGCGCAGCTCCCCATCCAGGCGAGGATGCCTAGTTGCGTCTCTGCGTCGACGTCCCGGGGCTCAACAAGGTCGCGTCTCAGGAGCGTTTCTGGCCATCACGTGCGGGCCGCTGTGAGGGCCCACCACACAGCTACGTTCGCATGCCCTTCGGCTTGCCGAGCGTGGCGTTGGCTTATCAGCGCAACTTGCAGTAGGTCCTGGCGTCTCAGGAGGCTAGGATCCGCTCTGTTCAGGAGGAGATGGAGATGCTCCTCAGGGAACATCCTGAGCCCCCAGAGCCTCCTGAGGCTCAGGGTCCCAGTGGATCATGAGGAGTCGTTCCTTCAACGCGTGGCTTCAACTACATCAACTCTACCTCGTCTACAGAACCAGGTGACATCTTTCAAGTTCGTTTAAGCTGGGAGCGCCCCTCGGGCTGCATTATTCGCAGGCCACATGGGTCCGTCCCTGTGGCATGTATCCCTTTGCTTAAGACTTTAGCTTACCTTGCTGGGGGCGCCCCACGGGCAGCATCATCCCCAAGCCGCTCGGGCTAGACCCAGTGGCATGTATCTTCCTGCATTTATCCAAGTCAATCTGCCCTTTATGCTTAACCCGCCAACGGCTATCGCCTGCCCTATTGCCGCCCGCCGCGGGCCTGTTCACCCTATGCAATCCACTTGCACGTTAAAAGGGGGGCTCCTGAGCATCGCGACTCAGGAGCTCCTACTGGCTCTCCAGCCCTCACCCCCTGGCCTTGACCACGGCATCGCGACCTGGCATACCAGCGGCGGCTGAGCTCGCTTGAGGGCCGGGACCTGAGGACGTAGAGTGCTTGCATCTAACCAGTCTGCAGGAACGTACAATCACCAAGACCCAGGACCAGGTGTAACCCGCCTTGAGGTAGGGCCTCGTGAGTCCTGTGCTGGCTCACGAGTGCCCAGATACACCTCGCAGCCCTGCCGTGCAAGCCACGTGTCAGGGTGGGGCTGTACATGCCGCGGGGGCTCCTCCAGGAGGGGGGCCCCCATCCCATGCCCAAGTGGAAGCACCATGCTCCATGCTGGCTGATGACACTGCCAAGGAGCGGCTATGCCCGTGCACAAGCGGAAGCACTATGCTCCCTGCTGGTGATAAACAACTGAGGGCGAGCCAACCTCAGGGAGCCCAGAGCTCAGCGCCCAGCCTTACCGCAACGCCTCCCCTCGGGAAAGCCGCGCATGGGGGCTGGGCACGGGGGCTGCGCACGGGTCACGCCCAAGCGCACGCCACCCAACCAGGTCCTCCGGACCTGGGGGGCTCCTGAGCATCGCGACTCAGGAGCCTAACTGGTCACGTAGCCCCTCACTCCTTGGTCCGTCCTGGTCTCCGGTCGGCCCAATGGTGGTTGAGGTATGCGCGGGGCCGGGCTCTGCCGATGTAGAAAAAAAAATCCCAGCGAACTCTCCCTATATGCTGTTTGCGCGTCAAGGGGGACTCCTGAGCATCGCGACTCAGGAGCCTAACTAGTCACGTAGCCCCTCACTCCTTGGTCCGTCCTGGTCTCCGGCCGGCCCAATGGCGTTGAGGTATCTTGCAAGGCAGACTCTGCCGCCGACGCAGAACGCAAAGCAAATAGGAAGGAAATCGCAAAATCTCGAAGCAAATATTACAAGCATATTGTCCTCACAATATCAAATAAAAGTCTAAACACCTCCACGAGGCCAATTACATGTCGCAGGAATGGAACGGGAGAAACGGCCGCGGGTTGCCTCCAGACGTCGCCAACGCCTGCGGAAGGCACTCAATCGTGATCGACTTTGTCTTCACCACCAGCCGCAAGGTCGACGATGCCAGACAGAGGAGCGGAGACAAAGCCGCGGAACCTCCGAAGCAAGGCCCCCACCTGATCCTGCACAGCCGCGACAGCTGCCTCGTATTGATCTTCAGCCACAGGCTCTAGCAGCTCATCAAGGCGAGTGTTGGGGTCACGGAGGTGCAAATGGCTGAAGACCCGAGTCAGTGCAGCTGAGGACAGGACGCGGGCTTCTGCCTCTGCCATGGGAGCGAGGCCATCAACGACCTCCTCAAGCGCCTTCACCATGATAGGAAGCAGCTGGGCAGGGTCGTCCTCGTTGGTGTCCAGAGGCTTCTCCAGGCCGCGCTCATAGAGCGTATTCAGCGCCTCGCGTGACCTCCTCTCGAGATCGGTGAAGGCCCCGCGATCTTCCGCCAGGACTCGCGCCTTGGCATCAAGATCGGCCTCCCTCGTCCTCATCTTCCGCTCCAGCTCCTCCAACCGGTTGCGCTCGGCAGCCTGCTTCTTCCCCAGCTCCAGCAGTGCAGCATCTCGGTTCTTGACGGCTTCCTCCCGGGCCTTCATCTCCTCCTCCTTCTCCTGGCGGCAGTGCACCTCTCCAGCGTGCTTGTCGCGCAGGCTCTGCAACTCGCTCTCCAGCTCTTGGCAGCGATCACGGGCGGCCTTGGCATCTTTCAGCGCTGCCTCACGATCGGCTGCAGCGCTGGCGGCACCTTGTTTCTCCCTCTCAGAAGCCGCAGTAGCTTGGACAAGCGCCGCGCTAACTGTCAGTTCAGGGTGAAGCCAGCCAGAGGCTAGTTCCAGACGCCCAGCCACCAAGCGCTGGTCCGTGCTCAGGAGATCTGCCCGAAGCTGGGTTATCTCCGAAATGGCACGCTCCAAGGTAGCAGCAGGAGCAGAAGGACCGGGAAGTGGAGATGCAGCGGAAGGAGGAAGCGACGTCGTTACCAGGGCTTGGGAGACTGCGGGTTCCAAAGCAGCTGGGACCTTGTCAGCTGTGCCAAGTACCGGCACCTCCGGAGCCAAGGGGGACATGAGGGCTGACTCCACGCGGCGAGGCTCCTCTTGGCCTCGCGAGGACGACCGAGCTGGGGAGACATGGGCGCTGCTGCTTCCTTTCCCTACGGAGGGAGGCACGGCCGCCGAATCCTCCTTCCTCTTCTTCGTCAAAGGTGTCGGCCTGATCAACCATGAGCGAACATCAGGAAACAACGAGCACGAGCAAGGACAGGGCGAAGCCCAGGACACTTACCGATCCACTGCGACGTATTCCACCGACCGCTTGAGAAGCTTGAGGCCTGACAGCTGCAGGACTTCAGGGGCAAGCTTTCTGGGACCAGCGGCGCCGGGCGGAGAGGATGCAGAGCTGGATCCAGCCCCAGGAGGTGTCAGGGCGGAAGCAGCGCCTCGGGCCACCAACGATGACCTGCTCTTCGTCGGGATGGGAGGCTGGTCCCTACCCCCTTGGTGGGCAGCTGCATCTGCATCATCAGGAAGGGCGCAAAGAATCTCGGCCTTGCTCAGAGGGGAAGTCTCCCCCACCTCTTCCAGGGTCTTCTCCGAGTCCTCCCCCTCTTCTCCCCCTCCGAGGGACTCATCAGAAGACACCTCCACCGGGTTCTGCACCATAGGGGCTTCTGCAAGCGCCGGCGGCACCAGCCCACGCGCATCAAAAGTCGGCCTGGAGGCGACGAATTCCTCCCAGTCCCTACGCTTGAACAGGGGAAGGAAGGCGCTAGCCGGGTACTCCTGGTTGTCCCCGACTATGAGGCGCAAGACGACGTCCAATTCGTCATCAGGCAAGTCCCCCGGCCTCAGGCGGGTCTTGGTTTCCTTTTCGTCAAGTGATGTCTACTACACAACCTTCTTCTTGTACACGTTGTTGGGCCTCCAAGTGCAGAGGTTTGTAGGACAGTAGCAAATTTCCCTCAAGTGGACGACCTAAGGTTTATCAATCTGTAGGAGGCATAGGTTGAAGATGGTCTCTCTCAAGCAACCCTGCAACCAAATAAAAAAGAATCTCTTGTGTCCCCAACACACCCAATACAATGGTAAATTGTATAGGTGCACTAGTTCGGCGAAGAGATGGTGATACAAGTGCAATATGGATGGTAGATATAGGTTTTTGTAGTTTGCAAATAGAAAAACAGCAAGGTAACAAGTGGTAAAAGTGAGCGTAAACGGTATTGCAATGCGTTGAAACAAGGCCTAGGGTTCATACTTTCACTAATGCAAGTTCTCTCAATAATAATAACATAATTGGATCATATAACTATCCCTCAACATGCAATAAAGAGTCACTCCAAAGTCACTAATAGTGGAGAACAAATGAAGAGATTATGGTAGGGTACGAAACCACCTCAAAGTTATTCTTTCCAATCAATCCGTTGGGCTATTCCTATAAGTGTCACAAACAGCCCTAGAGTTCGTACTAGAATAACACCTTAAGACACAAATCAACCAAAACCCTAATGTCACCTAGATACTCCAATGTCACCTCAAGTATCCGTGGGTATGATTATACGATATGCATCACTAAATCTCAGATTCATCTATTCAACCAACACATAGAACCTCAAAGAGTGCCCCAAAGTTTCTACCGGAGAATCACGACGAAAACGTGTGCCAACCCCTATGCATAGGTTCATGGGCAGAACCTGCAAGTTGGTCACCAAAACATACATCAAGTGGAAAGTGATATCCTGTAATGCCCCGGATACAACTTTCCTTATTCGTAACTCCAACTCTTGCCTTTTTCGGAGATGCGATATGTTATTACCTCTGTGGTTGGGTTTTTGTATTTTGTTTTGCATTTTGTTCATGTCATGCTTTTCATCATCGCATCATTCGCATTGCATCGGCATTCGTTGCCGTCTTTGTTTTTAAAACTTGCATCCGCTCATAGTTGCCGCGTCCCTCCTTGCTTTCGTTGACCGTTCTAAGATCAACATTGTTCTTCGTTTGCCCTCTTGCCTAAACCGGAGTCTCTCTATACAGTGCATCGACCCCTCGCCCGTGTCCAAAACTTGCCAGAACCTGACCCGCTCAATCATCACCGTTGGATTCGGATCATCTCCAAACATCCCCCTAACCAAAACCTTCTTGCTATTTAAACCGTCCAACCCTAGCCCTAGCCTGTCCAATCTCCACCAAATCCCCACGCCGCCGCCACTCTCTCCCTTGGTTTCAGCGCCGAGCCAATCACCATCCATCTCCGATCCTCCTCCCTTAAACCCGCGGCCTCCGACCACCTCCCGTGTTTTCGGCCACGGCAGAAGCCCCGCCTCTGCTTCATCTCGACCAAGAAGCCACCGGAGCACCAGGGTCCCCCGTGCCCTTCCTCTCCAACCTCCCTTCGTCCCGGAGCCGAGCTCCTCGATCCATCCCCGCGACCGTGCACCTCCGACCTCGAGCGCCTCCTCGCCGTCGCCTGCACCTCCATGGCCTCGCTGGAGGACCAGCCCCGTCGCCCCTCTCCTTCGTTCCTCCGTTTCTTCTCTCTCTCTCTCCCTCTGATGGTGTCGTGACGCTGCCGTTTTGCAGGAATCATGCCGCCCATGGAGTTCCTGGAGGTTCCCGTCGCCTCCGCCTCGTTCCAGGGAGGGAAGCCCTAACGCCCGCTCCTCCCGTCTGCCCGAGCGCCGCCGCCCCGCGACCCCGCATCCCTCGCTGCCGGTCTCTGCTTCCCCTGCATCCTCTACTTTGAGCAGGAGGCAAGCACCACGCCAAGGCCGCCAAGAGGATCCCGACGCCGCTGGCTTTCCTCTGCTCCACCTCCCCCGCCTTTAGTCGGCATCTCCGATGAGAGTAGACGTCGGTGAAGCCCCGCAGGTCGCCATGCCCTGCCATCCCTGTCTCTCTCTTTTTCCTTGCCCTGTTTTCCCCTCTGAAGGTTCTGTTCTTTTCTTCAGACAACAGCACCATAGCCGCCCGTCAAGTTCACGTCCCGGCCCCGATCTGGACCAGATCTCCTCTGCTCCGCCGCCTGGATGCCGAATCCGCCCCGTTCTAGCCGGTTCCCGCTGACCCCGGCACCAAGACCTTCGGTGATGCCACTTTCTGCGTCGCCTTGATCCCGCAGCTGCCTCTGTTCTTTAGTAACGAGAAGGAGCAGCTCGCTCGCCTCGCGTTGACCAGCCACCCCAGGCCCAACGCCCCTTCCGGTCTCACCTCCTCCATCGACCGGGCCATGAGGCCTGGTGAGCTACCCAGTTCCTGTAGCTCCAGATTCGGCCTGATGTATTCTTTTCCCTGCCTACGAATTTTGACATTATCCAGTGATTTACAGTTTTACAGAATAACCCTGGCTGTTCATGCATTTAATAACTAATCAATCATGCATCATATGTAAATAATTTATATATGAAAAATGCTTAGTTTTTCATCTAGTTTCATAATATGCCACTTTCATCCATGTCTAAAATGTTTAAATTGTTGTTTGCATTAATTTGCATAAATGCCATGTTAAAATGATTTATTTCATAACTAAATAACCGTAGCTCCGTTTTAAATAAACTTTATATGTAAATGGGGTGGAAAAATGCCTAGTTTAACATGGTGCACTTTATTTTCCTGTTTAACAACAATAAAATATGTTTTAGGACAGAACAGTACCAAATTTGAAATATGCACATGAGGATTTTCCGGAATTGTTGTTTCTTATTTCCGGCCTCATTTAAATTTTCCTAAATAGTTAGTTTACTTATGCTTCACCCGTTGCCTTGTTTAATAACTTCTAATATTGTTGAGTACCTAAACGAGAGCGAACTAAATAACTCGAATGTGGTGTTTCGTCAATATGCAACCCGTTGCATATTGAGCTCCATTTAACTTGTAGTATTGCTTGTTGCACTTTGCCATGCCATGCCTCATTAAACCGGACATGCATCATACTTGGTTGTGCATCATGCCATGTTTATGCTTGTGCATTTACCATGTTGTTTGTTTCTTTCCGGTGTTGCTTCTTAGTTCCGGTAAATGTTGCGATTGTGAGGATTCGTTCGACTTCTTCCGTTCGTCTTCTTCATGGACTCATCTTCTTCCTAGCGGGATTTCAGGCAAGATGACCATAACCTTGGATCTCATTACTATCATTGCTATGCTAGTTGCTTCGTTATATCGCTATGCTGTGTTACCTACCACTTGCTGCTCAAGCCTCCCAAATTGCATGATAGCCCCTAACCGTTGTCACCCTTCCTAGCAAACCGTTGTTTGGCTATGCTACCGTTTTTGCTCAGCCCCTCTTATAGTGTTGCTAGTTGCAGGTGAAGATGAAGATTGCTCCATGTTGGATTATGTTTATGTTGGGATATCAGAATATCTCTTATATTATTAATGCATCTATATACTTGGTAAAGGGTGGAAGGCTCGGCCTTGTGCCTGGTGTTTTGTTCCACTCTTGCCGCCCTAGTTTCCGTCATATCGGTATTATGTTCCTGGATTTTGCGTCCCTAACGCGGTTGGGTGATTTATGGGACCCCCTTGACAGTTCGCTTTGAATAAAACTCCTCCAGCAAGGCCCAACATTGGTTTTACTATTTGCCTCACCTACCCCTTTTTCCCTTGGGTTTCCGGAGCCCGAGGGTCATCTTTATTTTACCCCCCCGGGGCCAGTTCTCCTCCGAGTGCTGGTCCAAACCGAGCGATGTCCGGCGCCCCCTAGGCAACCAGGTTCTATGCCAACACGTCGTCTGGCTCATCCGGTGTGCCCTGAGAACGAGATATGTGCAGCTCCTATCGGGATTTGTCGGCACATCCGGGCGGCTTTGCTAGTCTTGTTTTACCATTGTCAAAATGTCTTGTAAACCGGGATTCCGAGTCTGATCGGGTCTTCCTGGGAGAAGGTATATCCTTCTTTGATCGCGAGAGCTTATCATGGGCTAAGTTGGGACACCCCTCCAGGGTATAAACTTTCGAAAGCCGTGCCCGCGGTTATGTGGCAGATGGGAATTTGTTAATGTCCGGTTGTAGATAACGTGACACCAGATCCGAATTAAAACGCATCAACCGTGTGTGTTGCCGTGATGGTCTCTTTTCGGAGGAGTCCGGGAAGTGAACACGGTTTTGGGTTATGTTTGACGTAAGTAGGAGTTCAGGATCACTTCTTGATCATTGCTAGCTTTGCGACCGTTCCGCTTGCTCTCTTCTCGCTCTTATTTGCGTATGTTAGCTTAGTCGCTGCTGCAACCTCACCACTTTTCCCCTTCCTTTCCCTTTAAGATTTGCTAGTCTTGATACCCATGGTAATGGGATTGCTGAGTCCTCGTGGCTCACAGATTACTACAAGAACAGTTGCAGGTACAGGTTATGCGATGATCTCGACGCGAGAGTGATGTTTACTTGTTTTGGAGTTCTTCTTCTGCTTCTTCTTCGATCAGGGGATAGGTTCCAGGTCGGCCGCCTGGGCTAGCAGGGTGGATGTCGTTTGAGTTTCTGTTTGTGTTTCATCCGTAGTCGGATGGTGCTCTTATGTATTGCGATGTTGTATTCGTGTGGCATTGTATGCCTCTTGTATGTATCCCATCTATTATGTAATGTTGATGTAATGATATCCACCTTGCAAAAGCATTTCAATATGCGGTTCTATCCTTGGTGGGACCTTCGAGTCTCTTTAGGATAGTATCGCATATTGGGCGTGACAAGTTGGTATCAGAGCCTTGACCGACCATAAGAGCCCCCTTGTTTGTTGGCCGTTGTTGAGTCTAGAAGAAAACTATTTTGAGTCTTAGGATTATATATATCGGAGAGTAGGATTCTTTTTACTCCTCAGTCCCTTCTTCGCTCTGGTGAGGCCTCCTGACGTAGATGTTTGCTCTTTCCTCTCCTCAAATTTCAAGAAATTTTTTTAGGATCATGCCGGTATCTTGGGATCGTTCCGATATTCTTGTGACGAGAACATTGTTCTTGGTGCCTCCTGACATTTAGGGGTTGTGGCAGTGTCCCGGGGAGTTGAGCTCCGAGGTGTTGTCGTCACAATTTTATCGTTGCATTTCTGGAATACCTGAGTTTTGCCGACATCGAAAATCTCTTTTATGCAGTTGTTGGTGAGATAACCTCGAAGCCACCCAGTACTGGGGAGTTCGGGAGTATTTCCATAACTCGTATAACGGATGCTTTTCGAAGGTTGAGGTACACGATTTCTGGAGTTTTCTTGGTTATGTGTTGACGGATGGATACAGCTGGATCTAGGTATTGTTAGTTTGGGTGATATATTTTGTGTCCCCTGTATCCCCAACACCAGATTGCATAACCAGAAAGTTTCGGGAGTTTATAGGTGGGAATTCAAGTAGCTCCTAGAATATCTTTCCGACAGATGCATGATATGAGATTGGGTAAATCTCTATCATATGTATTCGTTCTGGCTTATTCTGCAAGCCAAATCCTTTGTTTTGTTTTATTTGTGGTATTCGAGTTGCTTCGAAGTCAAATGTTGAATCCATACCTTTCCTAAACGGTGTTCTCATATTGCTATGTGAATACTAATCCTTCTTGATCATCGAGGTCGTCATGTTAATTCTTTTCCCAACCGGCGTGCTTCTCTTCAAGTGGATCCGATCATTTCAACCTTTGCGAGATCAATTCTAAGTTTTCTCAACGGTGTTTGTTTCATCCGTCCCAAGTTGTCTTTGTTTTCCCGCCCTCCCACCCTTTTCTGCAAGGACTTATATATTTTAATCAAGTATCCATTTATTCATGTGAAGTCTCTTCACTCTTTTCAATCAATGTTCTGATCTAGTGATCCCTCATGAAGATGCTCAACAGCTCCAAGTTCATCATTCTTCATTCTCGTATTCTTTCCGGTGGATTTAACTCAAGCTTTCAATGTTGATCATATTCCTTTCCTTGTTGCAAATGCTTTCTCTTGCCGATGCACCTCTTAATCATTCACTTCTCGCTTTTTTTGGAGTGTTGAAGATATCTCAGAAGGCTCGTCTTTTCATTCCAGATCCGTTCAAGTTATTTTGGGGTTGTTATCTCATTCAAGCCATTTAATTCTACCGGTGTAATCTTTATTTCAAGCAATCCTTCAACGATGTTTCTTTCGAGTGGGCCCTAACCGATAGGTCTTTTCCCAGGATCTTACCTGACTCTTCTAATTTTCCTATAACTATTCTCAAATTCACTTCAAAGTTTGACGTAAGAATGAATTTTCATCAGTCACATGCCTTCTCCAAGGTCGCTTTCAAACTCTTTTCATCTTTGGCTCAACCTTTCCTCTTTTAATCCTTCCGGAGTTTCTCAACAATTTGGTGGTGTTTCTCCTCGTCATTCTCAGCATGTGAAGACCGAAGAAGAGTTCCTCTTAAATCCTTACCCGTTCTTCCAAAGATGCCTAGTTCAAGCTTGATGCTGCCCTCTCATAATTGTTTTCGATTGTGAGAATTCTTTTTACCCATCTGGAGCATTTTATGAGTTGTTCCCATTTCTTTCCTCCCTAGGCCATCATGTCATAATTATTCATTCTCAGCTTTCAGATCTCATTCTCCAAATCTTACCGGTGCATCGTTCAAATATCCTCTAATCAGTTCATGATCTCTTCGTTCTCATGTATCCAAATTCTCAAAAGTATCTTCATTCTTTTTATAATTCTTCCCGGTGTTTCTTTATCTTTTCTTTGTTCATTTTCAATTCTTACGGTGGTTCGTTCAAGAGTTCTCTTCCTTCGTTATCATATAGTTTCATTCGTTCTTTCCAATCCTACTGGTGGTTCGTTGAAGACCTTCCCAAGTTTGCACCATATCTATCTTAATCCTTTCTACGAGAATAAGTAGTATGCCAAATCCATTGCTTGTCATCAATTTAATTGGTGAAGGATGAGCATAATGTAATTCTTATTCTTGTTTCATAGAGTAAATTCGATTCCTTATTCTGGAGGTTCATCAAAATTCTTGATTTCATTTGTTCATCTTTCTTTTCTGGAGTTCCAAGTTTTCAGCATTATCTCATCGTGAAGCTCCTTCTAAATCATCGCAAGGCTTCACCCTGTGTTTTCAACTTCTCTTTCTTTTTACCATCCTTTTATTACCGGAGTTCTTCATGGAGGCTCTACATGGTGGTTCGTCAAGGATTCTTTTCATTCTTCAATTGTTCTTCAAGATTTCTCTCGAAGTTATGATCCGCCAAGCTATACTCTAAAATAAACATGGTGTTCAACACATGTTTTGTTTTGAGGAGCTCAAGTATTCTTCTTCTTGCATTTCGAAGTGCAATTCTTCCTACCTTATCTTTTGAGGTGGTGCTATGTCATTCTGGATAATTTCCCTTTGAGTTTCATGATTCACAAAGTTTTCAAGAGTGACATATTTAAATCCATCATTTTCTCTTCGTTCAAGAGATCTTTTCAACCAATCAATCTTTTTGTTGGAGTTATATTGGGTTATATTTCACCTACAACCTTCCCTAAGGAATGTTGCTATTTGTGGTGCGTACCTATGATCCAATTTTCTCCTTCTCATCTCGGTGAAGAAGTTTTTCATCTTTTTGGTGCTCTCAATCAAATCAATGGTTTCCATTAGTGGCCGGTTGTCACCTCATAGTCTCGAGATGTTTTCCATAAGCCCACAACAAGCTTGTGCTTCTCGTTGTTGATTTTCCAACAACTCCGTTCGATTCTTCTTTGCAAGGATGCTTTCGAAGTTCACTTGTGGCAAAAGTTGTCATTTTCTTCTCCGTCCCTTTATCCCAACGATCTAACTTCTATTCTTTCGTTACGGAGGCATTGTGATGTTGTGCTCTTCACCCATCACCTCGTTTTGTGAGGATCGTGTTCTTTTCTTGTTTATCCATTTAACTGGAGTGTTGTATCATCTCTTCAATATCTTTTCATCTCATCAAGTTTTCTTCTCTTTTCTACCGGAGTGTTGTCCAAATTCTGTCATTCTTGTTCCTTGGCTATCTCATCATACCGAGGTGGTCATATTCTTTTCGTTCGTGAAGCTCTTATTTCCATGTCTTTCAACCTTCAAGTTCTCGTAATGCTCCTTGTTCCTCTTTTCTACCGGATTTTTTGCAATCTCGTTCATCTCTGTTTTACTCTTTCTTTTAAATTGCTCAACCTCTCAAGGTTCATGGTTTCACTCCTTCGTCAAAGAAGCAACTTAGTTTACCTCTTATCTTCCTCTTCCTTTTCCCTCCGGTGCCACCCTAGATCTCGGGACGAGATCCTCTCGTAGTGGTGGAGTGTTGTAACGCCCCGGATACAACTTTCCTTATTCGTAACTCCAACTCTTGCCTTTTTCGGAGATGCGATATGTAATTTCCTCCGTTGTTGGGTTTTTGTCTTTTGTTTTGCATTTTGTTCATGTCATGCTTTTCATCATCGCATCATCCGCATTGCATCGGCACTCGTTGCCGTCTTTGTTTTTAAAACTTGCATCCGCTCGTAGTTGTCGCGTCCCTCCTTGCTTTCGTTGACCGTTCCGATACCAACATTGTTCTTCGTTTGCCCTCTTGCCTAAACCGGAGTCTCTCTATACAGTGCATCGACCCTCGCCCGTGTCCGAAACTTGCCCGAACCTGACCCGCTCAATCATCACCGTTGGTTTCGGATCATCTCCAAACATCCCCCTAACCAAAACCCTCTTTCTATTTAAACCGTCCAACCCTAGCCCTAGCCTGTCCAATCTCCACCAAATCCCCATGCCGCCGCCACTCTCTCCCTTGGTTTCAGCGCCGAGCCAATCACCATCCATCTCCGATCCTCCTCCCTTAAACTCGCGGCCTCCGACCACCTCCCGTGTTTTCCGGCCATGAGCAGGAGCCCCTGCCTCTGCTTCATCTCGACCGCAAGCCACCGGAGCACCAGGGTCCCCCGTGCCCTTCCTCTCCAACCTCCCTTCGTCCAGGAGCCGAGCTCCTCGATCCATCCCCGCGACCGTGCACCTCCGACCTCGAGCGCCTCCTCGCCGCCGCCTGCACCTCCATGTCCTCGCTGGAGGACCAGCCCCATCGCCCCTCTCCTTCCTTCCTCCATTTCTTCTCTCTCGCTCCCTATGATGGTGTCGCGACGCCGCCGTTTTGCAGGAATCCTGCCGCCCATGGAGCTCCTGGAGGTTCCCGTCGGCTCCGCCTCGTTCCAGGGAGGGAAGCCCTCACGCCCGCTCCTCCCGTCTGCCCGAGCGCCGCCGCCCCGCGACCCCGCATCCCTCGCTGCCGGTCTCTGCTTCCCCTGCATCCTCTACTTCGAGCAGGAGGCAAGCACCACGCCAAGGCCGCCAATAGGATCCCGACATCGCCGGCTTGCCTCTGCTCCACCTCCCCCGCCTTGAGTCGCCATCTCCGGCGAGAGTAGACGCCGGTGAAGCCCCGCAGGTCGCCATGCCCTGCCATCCCTGTGTCTCTCTTTTTCCTTACCCTGTTTTCCCCTCTGAAGGTTCTGTCCTTTTCTTCAGACAACAGCACCATAGCCGGCCGTCAAGTTCGCGTCCCGGCCCCGATCTGGACCGGATCTCCTCTGCTCCGCCGCCTGGCTGCCGAATCCGCTCCGTTCCGGCCGGTTCCCGCCGACCCCGGCACCAGGACCTTCGGTGATGCCGCTTTATGGGTCGCCTTGAACCTGCAGCTGCCTCTGTTCTTTAGTAACGAGAAGGAGCAGCTCGCTCGCCTCGCGTTGACCAGCCACCCCAGGCCCAGCGCCCCTTCCGGCCTCACCTCCTCCATCGACCGGGCCATGAGGCCTGGTGAGCCGCCCAGTTCCTGTAGCTCCAGATTCAGCCCGATGTATTTTATTCCCTGCCTGCGAATTTTGACATTATCCTATGATTTATAGTTTTACAGAATAACCCTTGCTGTTCATGCATTTAATAACTAATCAATCATGCATCATATGTAAATAATTTATATATGAAAAATGCTTAGTTGTTCATCTAGTTTCATAATATGCCACTTTCATCCATGTTTAAAATGTTTAAATTGTTGTTTGCATTAATTTGCATAAATGCCATGTTAAAATTATTTATTTCATAACTAAATAACCGTAGCTTCGTTTTCAATAAACTTTATATGTAAATGGGGTGGAAATGCCTAGTTTAACATGGTGCACTTTATTTTCCTGTTTAACAACAATAAATTATGTTTTAGGACAGAACAGTACCAAATTTGAAATATGCACATGAGGATTTTCCGGAATTGTTGTTTCTTATTTCCGGCCTCCTTTAAATTTGCCTAAATAGTTAGTTTACTTATGCTTCACCCCTTGCCTTGTTTAATAACTTTTAATATTGTTGAGTACCTAAACGAGAGCGAACTAAATAACTCGAATGTGGTGTTTCGTCAATATGCAACCCGTTGCATATTGAGCTCCATTTAACTTGTAGTATTGCTTGTTGCACTTTGCCATGCCATGCCTCATTAAACCGGACATGCATCATACTTGGTTGTGCATCATGCCATGTTTATGCTTGTGCATTTACCATGTTGTTTGTTTCTTTCCGGTGTTGCTTCTTAGTTCCAGTAAATGGTGCGATTGTGAGGATTCATTCGACTTCTTCCGTTTGTCTTCTTCATGGACTCGTTCTTCTTCCTAGCGGGATTTCATGTAAGATGGCCGTCACCTTGGATCTCATTACTATCATTGCTATGCTAGTTGCTTCGTTCTATCGCTATGCTGCGTTACCTACCACTTGCTGCTCAAGCCTCCCAAATTGCATGATAGCCCCTAACCATTGTCACCCTTCCTAGCAAACGTTGTTTGGCTATGTTACCGTTTTTGCTCAGCCCCTCTTATAGCGTTGCTAGTTGCAAGTGAAGATGAAGATTGCTCCATTTTGGATTATGTTTATGTTGGGATATCCCAATATCTCTTATATTATTAATGCATCTATATACTTGGTAAAGGGTGGAAGGCTCGGCCTTGTGCCTGGTGTTTTGTTCCACTCTTGCCGCCCTAGTTTCCGTCATATCGGTATTATGTTCCGGATTTTGCGTCCCTAACGCGGTTGGGTGATTTATGGGACCCCCTTGACAGTTCGCTTTGAATAAAACTCCTCCAGCAAGGCCCAACATTGGTTCTACTATTTGCCTCACCAACCCCTTTTTCCCTTGGGTTTCCGGAACCCAAGGGTCATCTTTATTTTACCCCCCCCCCCCCCCCCGGGGCCAGTTCTCCTCTGAGTGCTGGTCCAAACCGAGCGATGTTCGGCGCCCCCTGGGCAACCAGGGTCTATGCCAACCCGTCGTATGGCTCATCCGGTGTGCCCTGAGAACGAGATTTGTGCAGCTCCTATCAGGATTTGTCGACACATCCGGGCGGCTTTGCTGGTCTTGTTTTACCATTGTCGAAATGTCTTGTAAACCGGGATTCCGAGTCTGATCGGGTCTTCCTGGGAGAAGGTATATCCTTCATTGATCGCGAGAGCTTACCATGGGCTAAGTTGGGACACCCTTGCAGGGTATAAACTTTCAAAAGCCGTGCCCGCGGTTATGTGTCAGATGGGAATTTGTTAATGTCCGGTTGTAGATAACTTGACACCAGATCCGAATTAAAACAATCAACCGTGTGTGTAGCCATGATGGTCTCTTTTCGGTGGAGTCCGGGAAGTGAACACGGTTTTGGGTTATGTTTGACGTAAGTAGGAGTTTAGGATCACTTCTTGATCATTGCTAGCTTCACGACCGTTCCGCTTGCTCTCTTCTCGCTCTTATTTGCGTATGTTAGCCACCATATATGCTTAGTCGCTGCTGCAACCTCACCACTTTTCCCCTTCCTTTGTTAAGCTTTGCTAGTCTTGATACCCATGGTAATGGGATTGCTGAGTCCTCGTGGCTCACAGATTACTACAACAACAGTTGCAGGTACAGGTTATGCGATGATCTCGACGCGAGAGTGATGTTTAGTTGTTTTGGAGTTCTTCTTCTGCTTCTTCTTCGATCAGGGGATAGGTTCCAGGTCGGCAGCCTGGGCTAGCAAGGTGGATGTCATTTGAGTTTCTGTTTGTGTTTCATTCGTAGTCGGATGGTGCTCTTATGTATTGCGATGTTGTATTCGTGTGGCATTGTATGCCTCTTGTATGTATCCCCATCTATTATGTAATGTTGACGTAATGATATCCACCTTGCAAAAGCGTTTCAATATGCGGTTCTATCCTTGGTGGGACTTTCCAGTCTCTTTAGGATAGTATCGCATATTGGGCGTGACATATCCCATTGTGACCACAGATAAACACGGCAAGACATACATCAAGTGTTCTCAAATAAAGACTCAATCCGATAAGATAACTTCAAGAGGGAAACTCAATTCATCACAAGAGAGTAGAGGGGGAGAAACATCATAAGATCCAACTATAATAACAAAGCTCACGATGCATCAAGATCTTGTGAAGTCGAAAACACGAGAGAGAGAGAGAGATCAAACACATAGCTACTGGTACATACCGTCAGCCCCGAGGGTGAACTACTCCCGCCTCATCATGGAGAGCGCCCGGATGATGAAGATGGCCAACGGTGAGGGTTCCCCCCTCCGGCAGGGTGCCTGAACAGGGTCCCGATTGGTTTTTGGTGGCTCTGGAGGTTTTGCGGCGGCGGAACTCCTGATCTAATCTCTGTTCTGGAAGTTTTAGGGTATGTGGAGTTATATAGGTGGAAGAAGCACGTCAGGGGAGCCACGAGGGCCCCACGAGGCAGGGGCGCGCCCTAGGGGGGTGGGCGCACCCCCACCCTCGGGGCTTCCACGTTCCTTCCTTGACGTGGGGTACTAGTCCATCCGGTAGCTTTCCTTCCAAAAATAACTTCTCCAATTGATTTCATTCCATTTTGACTCCGTTTGATATTCCTTTTCTTCGAAATACTGAAATAGGCAAAAAACAGCAAACTTGGGCTGGGCCTCCGGTTAAGAGGTTAGTCCCAAAAGTAATATAAAAGTGGAAAATAAAGCCCAATATTTCCCAAAACAATAGATAATATAACATGGAGCAATTAAAAATTATAGATACGTTGGAGACGTATCAAGCATCCCCAAGCTTAATTCCTGCTCGTCCTCGAGTAGGTAAATGATAAAAAAGATAATTTTTGATGTGGAATGCTAGTTTGCATAATTTCATTGTAATTCTTCTTAATTGTGATATGAATATTCAGATCCGAAAGATTCAAGACAAAAGTTCATATTGACATAAAAATAATAATACTTCTAGCACACTAACTAAGCAATTATGTCTTCTCAAAATAACATGGCCAAAGAAAGTTCATCCCTACAAAATCATATAGTTTAGTCATGCTCCATTTTCGTCACACAAGAATGCTCTCATCATGCACAACCCCGATGACAAGCCAAGCAATTGTTTCATACTCTAGTAATCTCAAACTTATAAACCTTCATGCAATACATGAGCGCGAGACATGGATATAGCACTGGGTGGAATAGAATATGATGAGGGGGTTATATGGAGAAGACAAAAAAGGAGAAAGTCTCACATCAACGAGGCTAATCAATGAGCTATGGAGATGCCCATCGATTGATATTAATGCGAGGAGTAGGGATTGCCATGCAACGGATGCACTAGAGCTATAAATGTATGAAAGCTCATCAAAAGATACTAAGTGGGTGTGCATCCAACTTGCTTGCTCACGAAGACCTAGGGCACTTGAGGAGGCCCATCGTTGGAATATACAAGACAAGTTCTATAATGAAAAATTCCCACTAGTATATGAAAGTGACAACATATGAAACTCTCTATATGAAAAACATGGTGCTACTATGAAGCACAATATATGAGACTCGCTATGTGAAGAACATGGTGCTACTTTGAAGCACAAGTGTGGAAAAAGAGATAGTAACATTGCCCCTTTTTATTTTTTTATTGTTTTTATTTTTTGGGCCTTTTTTTTTCTTTCTTTTGGCCTTTCTCTTTTTTTTGGGACAATGCTCTATTAAATGATGATCATCACACTACTATTTATTTACAACTCAATGATTACAACTCGATACTAGAACATAGTATGACTCTATATGAATGCCTCCGACGGTGTACCGGGATATGCAATGAATCAAGAGTGACATGTATGAAAGAATTATGAACGGTGGCTTTGCCACAAATACTATGCCAACTATGTGATCATGCTAAGAAATATGACAATGATGAATGTGTCATGAAGAACGGTATGGTGGAAATTTGCATGGCAATATATCTCGGAATGGCGATGGAAATGCCATAATAGGTAGGTATGGTGGCTGTTTTGAGGAAGATATAAGGAGGTTTATGTATGAAAGAGTGTATCATATCACGGGGTTTGGATGCACCGGCGAAGTTTGCACCAACTCTCAATGTGAGAAAGGGCAATGCACTGCATCAAGAGGCTAGCAATGATGGAAGGGTGAGAGTGCGTATAATCCATGGACTCAACATTAGTCATAAAGAACTCATATACTTATTGCAAAAATCTACAAGTCATCAAAAACCAAGCACTACGCGCATGCTCCTAGGGGGATAGATTGGTAGGAAAAGACCATCGCTCGTCCCCGACCGCCACACATAAGGAGGACAATCAAATAACACCTCATGTTTCAAATTTGTTACATAACGTTTACCATACGTGCATGCTACGGGACATGAAAACTTCAACACAAGAATTTCTCAAATTCACAACTACTCAACTAGAACGACTTTAATATCACTACCTCCATATCTCAAAACGATCATCAAGCATCAAACTTCTCTTAGTATTCAACACACTCATAAGAAAGTTGTTTACTAGTCTTGAATACCTAGCATATTAGGATTAAACACATTACCATGCTATTTAAGACTTTCAAAATAATATAAGTGAAGCATGAGAGTTCATCTATTTCTTCAAAATAAAACTACCACCATGCTCTAAAAGATATAAGTAAAGCACTAGAGCAAACGACAAACTACTCCGAAAGATATAAGTGAAGATCAATGAGTAGTCGGTTAATTATGTAACTATGTGAAGACTCTCCCATTTAATAATTTCAGATATTGGTACTTTATTCAGACGGAAAGTAAAACAAAATAAAATAAAACGACGCTCCAAGCAAAACACATATCATGTGGTGAATAAAATATAGCTCCAAGTAAAGTTACCGATGAACGAAGACGAAAGAGGGGATGCCTTCCGGGGCATCCCCAAGCTTAGATGCTTGGTTATCCTTGAATATTACCTTGGCGTGCCTTGGGCATCCCCAAGCTTAGGCTCTTTCCACTCCTTATTCCATAGTCCATCGAATCTTTACCCAAAACTTGAAAACTTCACAACACAAAACTTAACAGAAAATCTCATGAGCTCCGTTAGCGAAAGAAAATAAAACACCACTTCACGGTACTGTAATGAACTCATTATTTATTTGTATTGGTGTTAAACCTACTGTATTCCAACTTCTCTATGGTTTATAAACTATTTTACTAGCCATAGATTCATCAAAATAAGCAAGCAACACAATGAAAACAGAATCAATCAAAAAAAGAACAGTCTGTAGTAATCTGTAACTAACGCAAACTTCTGGAACTCCAAAAATTCTAAAATACATTGGTGGACCTGAGGAATTTGTATAGTAATCATTTGCAAAAATAATCAACTAAATAGCCCTCTCCAGTAAAAAGTTGAAGCAAATCTCGTGAGCACTAAAGTTTCTGTTTTTAACAGCATGATAATAAAGACTTCACCCAAGTCTTCCCAAAGGTTCTACTTGGCACAAACACTAATTAAAACACAAAACTACATCTAAACAGAATCTAGATGGATTATTTATTACTAAACATAACCAAAAAGCAAGAAACTAAAATAAAGTTGGGTTGCCTCCCAACAAGCGCTATCGTTTAACTCCCCTAGCTAGGCATGATGGTTTCAATGATGCTCACATAAAAGAAAAGAATTGAAACATAAAGAGAGCGTCATGAAGAATATGACTAGCACATTTAAGTCTAACCCACTTCCTATGCATAGGAATTTTGTGAGCAAACAACTTATGGGAACAATAATCAACTAGCATAGGAAGGCAAAACAAGCATAACTTCAAAACTTTAAGCACATAGAGAGGAAACATGATATTATTGCAATTCCTACAAGCATATATTCCTCCCTCATAATAATTTTCAGTAGAATCATGAATGAATTCAACAATATAACCAGCACCTAAAGCATTCTTTTCATGATCTACAAGTATAGAATTTTTACTACTCTCCACATAAGCAAAATTCTTCTCATTCGGAATAGTGGGAGTATCATAAGAGACTTGAATACTACAAATTGTTTCCACATTAAAAGAGTAATGTTAAGAAAAAGGGTAATCATAATCATGACAAGTTTTATAAATATAATCCTCACTACTTTTTATAGCATAAGTTTTATCACAATAATCATCATAAGTAGTAACTTTGTCCTCATCATAATCAATTGAAACCTCTTCGGAAATAGTGGATACATCACTAAATAAAGTCATGACCTCTCCAAATCCACTTTCATAAATATTATAAGATTCAACATCCTCCAATATTGTGGGATCACTACTTCCTGAAGTTGACACTCTTCCAAACCCACTTTCATAAATATAATCATCATAGGTAAAAGGCATGCTATCATCATAACTACTTTGCATATCAAAACTTGGGAGGCTAAAAATATCATCATTATTAAACATAGCATCCCCAAGCTTGGGACAAACATTAATTGCAGGAAATATATTCTCAAATATGTCACCCTCATCAAACATAGCTTCCCCAAGCTTGGGCCTTTTCGTATCATAAGCATAATCACTCTCATCAGTAATAGTATGGATAGCACCAATAGTATAGCCATTATTATATTCTTCCAAGCAAGTGCCAAAAAGATTTTCAAGATCATAAGAAGTATCATTATCTTCCCAATCATAATCATCACAGCAAGCAATAGGCATAACGAGATCATCATCAAGTGCATCATCTTCATTTTCATGAGGCACAACAATAATAGGAGCAACTTTATTTGGGAGAGATACCTTTTTACCTCTCTTCCTTTTTCTTTTCTTCTTCTTCACCACATCATGTGTGGGTTCAATCTTATTTTTTGAGCTCCTTATTGTTGAGATTGGTTGAATAGAAAACTCCTCCTCGTTACCTGATTCATCATAAGAAATAATAGGAGGATATTGGGAAGTCTCTTCCCTTTCGTTACCATTCTCTTCATCTTCTATTTGTTTTCTTTTCTTTATGTAATTGGCAATATAAGGATTTTCAATGCAATTCACCGCACAATACATATAAATCTTTTCTAGATCAAAATCAAGAAATTTATCGAGATTAAATTTTGGAATACCCTCAGTTATACATTTCATTTCTTCATAACCCAAAATAAGACTAAGCTCTTTATGATGCTCAAGGGTAATCAAATTATCACAATATTTGGACACGACTTGATCATGAAACAAATATCATTGGAGCTTTAAATGACCATGTTCATTGCAAAGTTCACAAGGGGCGCGAAAAATATTGAATCTTTCAGCACATTCATCTAGCTCTTCTTGCAACAATTTGGTTTCTAAGTACTTATGCCTCTTGCAATATCTATCTTCCCTATTTGGTGTGTACTTACAAACCCAATGAACTCCACAAAAATTGACATGTTTATAGGAGGCATTTTCATCATAACTAGTGCAATCATCATTAGTACTATGGATATTCAAGGAGTTCATACTAACGACATTGCAATCATGCTCATCATTCAAAGATTTATTGCAAACAATTTAATGCATTGTTCTTCTAACACTTTGGCACAATTTTTCTTTCCATCATACTCACGAAAGATATTAAAAAGATGAAGCATATGAGGCAAACTCAATTCCATTTTTTGTAGTTTTCTTTTATAAACTAAACTAGTGCTAAAACAAGAAACAAAAAGATTTGATTGCAAGATCTAAGATATACCTTCAAGCACTCACCTCCCCGGCAACGGCGACAGAAAAGAGCTTAATGTCTACTACACAACCTTCCTCTTGTCGACGTTGTTGGGCCTCCAAGTGCAGATGTTTGTAGGACAGTAGCAAATTTCCCTCAAGTGGATGACCTAAGGTTTATCAATCCGTAGGAGGCGTAGGTTGAAGATGGTCTCTCTCAAGCAACCCTGCAACCAAATAACAAAGAGTCTCTTGTGTCCCCAACACACCCAATACAATGGTAATTTGTATAGGTGCACTCGTTCGGCGAAGAGATGGTAATACAAGTGCAATATCGATGGTAGATATAGGTTTTTGTAATCTGAAAATATAAAAACAGCAAGGTAACAAGTGGTAAAAGTGAGCGTAAACGGTATTGCAATGCGTTGAAACAAGGCCTAGGGTTCATACTTTCACTAATGCAAGTTCTCTCAACAATAATAACATAATTTGATCATATAACTATCCCTCAACATGCAACAAGTCACTCCAAAGTCACTAATAGTGGAGAACAAACGAAGATATTATCGTAGGGAACGAAACCACCTCAAAGTTATTCTTTCCAATCAATCCGTTGGGCTATTCCTATAAGTGTCACAAACAGCCCTAGAGTTCGTACTAGAATAACACCTTAAGACACAAACCAACCAAAACCCTAATGTCACCTAGATACTCCAACGTCACCTCAAGTATCCGTGGGTATGATTATACGATATGCATCACTAAATCTCAGATTCATCTATTCAACCAACACATAGAACCTCAAAGAGTGCCCCGAAGTTTCTACCGGAGAATCACAACGAAAACGTGTGCCAACCCCTATGCATAGGTTCATGGGCGGAAACCGCAAGTTGGTCACCAAAACATACACCAAGTCGCACGTGATATCCCATTGTCACCACAGATAAACACGACAAGACATACATCAAGTGTTCTCAAATAAAGACTCAATCCGATAAGATAACTTCAAGAGGGAAACTCAATTCATCACAAGAGAGTAGAGGGGGAGAAACATCATAAGATCCAACTATAATAACAAAGCTCGCGATGCATCAAGATCGTGTGAAGTCGAGAACACGAGAGAGAGAGAGAGAGAGAGAGAGAGAGAGAGAGAGAGAGAGAGAGAGAGAGAGAGAGAGATCAAACACATAGCTACTGGTACATACCCTCAGCCCTGAGAGTGAACTACTCCCTCCTCGTCATGGAGAGCGCCCGGATGATGAAGATGGCCACGGTGAGGTTCCCTCCCTCAGGGGTGCTTGAACAGGTCCCGATTGGTTTTTGGTGGCTCTGGAGGTTTTGCAGCGGCGGAACTCCCAATCTAATCTCTATTCTGGAAGTTTTAGGGTACGTGGAGTTATATAGGCGGAAGAAGCACGTCAGGGGAGCCACGAGGGCCCCACGAGGCAGGGGGGCGTGCCCTAGGGGGGTGGGCGCCCCCCACCCTCGTGGCTTCCTCGTTCCTTCCTTGACGTGGGGTCCAAGTCCATCCGGTAGCTTTCCTTCCAAAAATAACTTCTCCAGTTGATTTCGTTCCGTTTTGACTCCATTCGATATTCCTTTTCTTCGAAATACTGAAATAGGCAAAAAACAGCAAATCTGGGCTGGGCCTCCAGTTAATAGGTTAGTCCCAAAAGTAATATAAAAGTGTAAAATAAAGCCCAATATTGCCCAAAACAATAGATAATATAGCATGGAGCAATCAAAAATTATAGATATGTTGGAGACGTATCATCAAGCTCCCAGAGGGGGCGCGCGCACGCCTGGAGCGGGGCAACCCGCAGCATCAAGATCTCCCTCAGGAGCATCTCCCCCGTCACCTTGGCCGTCCTCGCGTTGCCCGGCCTCAGATTGGTCATCATTTGCCCCAGCACCAGCGATGCCCGCTCGTCGACAAGCTCCGCCTTGTGCCACCCCCCGTTGGGAGGAGGCGCCGCTGTGGGCAACTCTAGACGCGGGTCGGCGCGTTGAGCATCCATCATGACCCATTTGGATCGGATGTTGTCGGCCCTGTTCCCGGTGCTCGAGATCGAGTTGGCCTTGCCGCAGGCGACGAAATTAGCGCATCCAGTGATATGCTCGCCGGTTACACGGAGGAAGAAGAAATGGCGCAAGAGCGCCACGGACGGCATGACGCCCAGATACGCCTCGCAGTAGTAGGCGAAGATGGACAGGAGGAGGACAAAGTTGGGATCGAGATGCAGCGCCTGCAGCCCGTAGTGGTCGAGGACTTCATAAAAGAAATTAGAGAAAGGAGGAACCAACCCAACAGCGACGCTGCTTGAGAAGAAGGGGAAGAAGGTGCTCCCCTCGGGTTCTGGCTCGTCTGACGCCAGCCGGAGCTCCGTCTTGCCCCACTCGTTGCTCTCGCCCGCTGTCAGCAGGCGCACGGAGGCGAGGCTCTTCTCCGTGACGGTGGGCGTCTCGAGGGCCGGCTCGTAACAAGCCGGCATTGAGGAAGACTTGACCTTGCACGGCGCCATGAGCGTCAGAAGCAGAGCAAGGGTGGAGCAGATCTGGAGGAAGCAGGCGGCGAAGGGCGAGAAAGGGGATCTGGAGCAAGGCAAGGAAGAAGCAATGAAGGAAAGAACTGCCCACACCAGCCTTTGTCAGGGCGAGCAGTTGCCGACGCAGCATGGGGAAGCGGAGACGCCCACGTCCAATCAACCGCCACACGTCGACCGAGGCCGTAGGCTTTTGGGGCCCGCAGCACTGCGAACTTGACCCTTGGCTTCGCCGCGAAGACAAGCCCGATCGCACCTTGGGCCCGGGGGCTACTGTCGGCGTTATGGGAACGGGGGTCCCCAGACTTGCCTGCCTGTGGCCCACAGCGTGGCTAGGGAGCGGGCCGTACGGCCCATCTTCATCAACAAGGCATCCAAGACCCTCGCGAGGCAGACGGCACAAGACTTCCTCTGGAGTGGCCTAGCCAGGCGGCCTCACGAGGAGCGGAGATATCAAGGCGGGGCAAACCTCACGAGGGGCTTGTGACGTCAGCCATGAAGAACGGTGCCAGGCAGGTACTAGTGCGCGCAGCGTCCCCATTTCCTCTTTGGTGCTAAGGAGGCAAGTGCAGACAAAGAGTACCGAGGCATCATGCAAAGGTTGCCATATTGGTGCAACAAGACCAAGACCAGGAGGACGGCAAGGCGGAGGTCATCGTGGAGCCCAAGACGGCATCACCCCAGGGCTTTTCGCAGGCGAAGACCACTTTTGTCAGGATAGCTTGTACTAGCTGTCCCCCTTCAAATTTGCCCGCCGTTGTTCGCTCCCTTCCCGCTCAACATTTGGGAAGAGGACCAGGGCCTATATAAGTAGATCTAGCCACCACAGTAGGGGCAATCTGACCTGGGCTTGATCCAACCCGATCGAGAGCCTAGCCACAAGAACACCTCAACCTCAGGAGGCTGTTCTTCCCTTGTACTGTTCATCATCAGCCCAAGAGGCAATCCACCACCATCACACTGGAGTAGGGTATTACACCACAATGGTGGCCCGAACCAGTATAAACCCTGTGTCTCTTTCTGTGTTTTGAGTTCGTCGAGTTCATCCGTAAGATCTTAGCAAGCTAGAGCATAGGTCGATTGGAGGGGAAGACTTCGCGTGCACCCCAGTGTTCGAACCTCAAGGGTTTGTCGGAACCCCACATTCAATAGACGGCTCTGACTCTTGCTGAACACCAGCCGCACCATCACCGTTAGGCGGCAAAACTACCATCTGCACCTGCATCTCCTCTCCGGCAAGGCGATTTGCTGGGGAGTTGGATGTGGAGATGTGGATGGTGTATTCGGCTCCTCCAGAAGCCTTCCAGCTGGGCCCCGGCAGGCTTCCTCGTGGGCTCCGGCTACGTTTGCCCTATTGCGTCCTGCTGGCCCTGGTGGCAGTGACCTGGGGGTCGTCTCTGCGGCTCCCTTCACCATCACCTTCGCCCACGCCCTCTCGATCTTGTCAGGCTCCTTGTCATGGAGCCTGCCGGGGTTAGACTGGGCTTCTTCCCAGGTTCTCCTTTTGCCCTCTTCACCTCCCATCGTAGTTCCTAGGAGGAGACGGACACGAAAGGGATTACGGGGCACTTATCTTTTTTTCAGTCTAAAATGTGTAGGCACTTGCCAAACTTTAGTCTAAACTATGTAGTATTCTTTATTCATATTTGTGTCCTGTAAGATCTGTACATGCTTATCCGCATATTAATGAAAAAAGACAAGCCTTGCTTGGTACTTGGGCATGTACCATGTCCATGCAGAGGTTAGATGCCTCTATACTTTTAAGTAAACAAGTTTTCTCCGGCAAGCTATCCTGCTAGTGCCTTTCATTTGTTGTCGTGGGGCTTGGCCTGCTAGGGAAAAAATTATAAAAAGGGACCAGTGATGCGTCTCCATCGTATCTACTTTTCAAAAATCTTTTGCCCTTGTTTTGGACTCTAACTTTCATGATTTGAATGGAACTAACCCATACTGATGTTGTTTTCAGCAGAATTGCCATGGTGTTATTTTTGTGCAGAAATAAAACTTCTCGGAATGACCTGAAAAATCTACGGAGAATATTTCTGGAAAATATAAAAAATATTGGCGAAAGAATGAAGTGAAGGGGGCCCACACCCTGGCCACAAGGGTGGGGGTGCACCCTCCGTCCTTGTGGGCCCCCTGGACCTCCACCGACCTCAACTCCAACTCCATATATTCATGTTCGAGGAGAAAAAAATGAGAGAAAAGGATTTATCTCGTCTTACGGTACGGAGCCGCCGCCAAGGCCTATTCTTCCTCAGGTGGGCAGATCTGGAGTCCGTTCAGGGCTCCAGAGAGGGGAATACGTCGCCATCATCATCGTCAACCATCCTCCATCACCAATTTCATGATGCTCACCGTCGTGCGTGAGTAATCTCATCGCAGGCTTGCTGGACGGTGATGGGTTGGATGAGATTTACCATGTAATCGAGTTAGTTTTGTTAGGGTTTGATCCCTAGTATCCACTATGTTCTAAGATTGATGTTGATATGCCTTTGCTATGCTTAATGCTTGTCAGTAGGGCCGGAGTGCCATGTTTTCAGATGTGAACCTATTATGTTTTCATGAATCTATCTGTGTTCTTGATCCTATCTTGCAAGTCAATAGCCACCTACTACGTGTTATGATCTGGCAACCCCGGAGTGACAATAGTCGGGACAGTTCCCGGTGATGACCGTAGTTTGAGGAGTTCATTTATTCACTAAGTGCTAATGCTTTGGTCCGGTACTCTATTAAAAGGAGGCCTTAATATCCCTTAGTTTCCAATAGGACCCTACTGCCACGGGAGGGTAGGACAAAAGAAGTCATGCAAGTTCTTTTCCATAAGCACGTATGACTATATTCGGAATAATGCCTACATTATATTGATGAACTAGAGCTAGTTCTGCGTCATCCTATGTTATAACTTTTGCATGATGAATACCATCCGACATAATTATCCATCATTGGTCCATTGGCTACGAGCTCGTTTCATATTGATCTTTGCTCCTTTACTTTTCCGTGGCGATTGTTACGATTGCCACAAAACTGCTACTGTTACTTTTGCCACCATTACCGCTATTTCCATACTACTTTGCTACTAAATATTTTGCTGCAGATATTAAGTCTTTAATGTGTGGTCGAATTGACAACTCAGCTGCTAATACTTGAGAATATTCTTTGGATCCCCTTGTATTGAATCAATAAATTTGGGTTGAATACTCTACCCTCGAAAACTATTGCTATCCCCTATACTTGTGGGTTATCAAGACCTTTTTCTAGTGCCGTTGTCGGGTAGCATAGCTCTATTCTTTGAGTCACTTGGGATTTATATATCAGTTGATCACTATGAGAAATTTGAAAGATCAAAGAACCAAGATTTTTCCCTCGACTACGAGGGGAGGTAAGGAACTGCCATCTAGCTCTGCACTTGATTCTCCTTCTGTTTTGAGTAAACTTCTGACACCTACACATGCTATTGATTCTGATATGTTGCATGTCATTGATGATGCCACTTCTACTATAGCTTATGATGATACTACTTCTGTGCTTGATGATACTGTGCCACTTGGTGAATTTCTTGATGAACAACTTCCTAGGGCTAGAGAGAAGGAAATTACTGAAACTGATGATATTATTGAAACTAGATATTATGATTCCCTCCTAGATATGAATTGCCTGTTGTACCTGAGGGTTATGTTATGGACGAAGAAACTGCTAGAGTTTCTTTGCTTGTAATGATAGGGAGGATCTTAAGAAACTGTTAGCTAAGCTCAAAGAAAAATCCTTGAATGCTAGAATGAAATATGATCCCGCTTTTGCTACTTCACCTATCTTTGTTACTGGTAAGGATTATTAATTATCTGTCAATCCTGAGTTAATTACTTTGGTTGAATCTAATCCTTTAGATGGTTATGAATCTGAAACTATTTTGGCACATCTTACTAAATTGAATGATATAGCCACCCTATTTGCTCATGAGGAAAAAATTCGCTATTACTATATTCTTAAGTTGTTTCTTTCTCGTCAAAGGGTGATGCTAAGTTATGGTTTAATTCTCTTGCTCCTGGTTGTGTGCGGAGTCCCCAGGATATGATATATTACTTCTCTCAAAAATATTTCCCTGCTCATAAGAAACAAGCTGCTTTAAAGGAAATATTTAACTTTGTGCAAATTGAAGAAGAGAATCTCCCACAATCTTGGGGGAGGCTTCTCCAATTACTTAATGCATTGCCTGATCATCCTCTCAAGAAAAATGAAATGCTTGATATATTTTATAATGGACTAACCGATTCTTCCAGAGACCACCTGGATAGTTGTGCTAGTTGTGTTTTTAAGGAAAGAACTGTTGAGCAAGTTGAATTGCTATTGAATAATATATTGAGTAATGATAATGATTGGACACTTCCTGAACCAACTCCTAATCCAACTCCAGAGAAAAGGGGTATTCTATTTCTCAGTCCTGAAGATGTGCAAGAGGCAAAGAAATCTATGAAAGAAAAAGTTATTAAAGCTGAAGATGTTAAGAACTTACCGCCTATTGAACAAATACATGGTCTTGATATCCTGACATAGGTAGTCGAGTTAAACTCTCTCTATATATTTGATGAAGGTGATAATCCTCATAATACGTCTGCTAGTCAATTCTTGGATGAGATTGATAATTGAATTGCTAAACAAGAAAATTTCAATGCTTATGTTAGTAGACAATTTAAACGTAATGCTTACATGCTTGACCACTTGGGTGATTATCTGTGTAGAACTATTAATGATCTTAAGCTTATTAGTAAACATGCTTCCATGGTTACAACTCAAGTAGAACAAGTACTTAAGGCACATGATGATTTGCTTAATGATTTGAATAATAAGAATACTGATAATGCTGTTAGGGTTATGACTAGAGGTGGTAAAATGACCCAGGAACCTTTGTATCCTGAGGGCCATCCTAAGAGAGTTGAGCAAGATTCTTAGAGAATGAATACTGACGCACCTATTTATAGTTATAAAAAGAAAAAGAAAACTGATAGGACTTTGCTTGCTAGTGAACCTGCTATAGACACACCTGAGAATCCCAATGATATTTCTATTTCTGATGCTGAGACAAAATCTGGTGATGAACATTAACGTGGTGATAATGTTAATAATGATTTTCATGTTGATGCTCAACCTAGTAATGATAATGAAGTAGAGATTGAATGTGATGTTGATCTTGATAACCCACAATCAAAGAATCAACATTATAATAAGAGAGACTTTGTTACTAGGAAAGATGGTAAACAAAGAGAACCATGGGTTCATAAACCCATGCCCTTTACTCCTAAGCCATCCAAGAAAAAGGATGATGAGGATTTTGAATGCTTTGCTGAAATGATTAGACCTATCTTTTTGCGTATGTGTTTGACTGATATGCTTAAAATGCCTCATTATGCTAAGTATATGAAATATATTGTTACTAATAAAAGAAAGATAGCGGAAGCTGAAATTTCCACCATTCTTGCTAATTATACTTTTATGGGTGGAATACTAAAGAAACTTGGAGATCCACGGGTACCAACTATACCATGCTCCATTAAAAGAAACTATGTTAAATCCGATTTATGTGATCTTGGAGCCGGTGTTAGTGTTATGCCTTTCTCTTTGTACCGTAGACTTGAATTGAATAAGTTGACACCTACTTAAATCTCTTTGCAAATGCCTGATAAATCAACTGCTATACCCATCGGTATTTGTGATGATGTGCATGTTGTGGTTGCAAATGTTACTATCTTAATGGACTTTGTTATTCTTGATATTCCCGAGGACGACAATATGTCGAGTATCCTTGGTAGACCCTTTTTGAATTCTGCAGGGGCTGTTATTGATTGCAACAAGGGCAATGTCACTTTTCATGTTAATGGTAATGAGCATACGGTGCACTTTCCGAAGAAACAACCTCAAGTTCATAGTATCAATTCTATTAGAAAAATTTCAACCATTACTATTGGAGGTTTTGAATTCCCTCTTCCTACTATCAAAAAGAAATATGATATTCTTATTGTTGGGGATATTCATATCCCCGTTGATGTAACCTAGTGTTATTCGAAAACTCTTTGGTTTCATGTCATTCAGAAGAAGTTTGTTAATAAGACTTGATCAACCTTGTTAATGGATTCCTTCTGATGAGCATGAGATGGATGAATTTAGAAGGCACAACCTTCTGTACCCACTTTCCACTTTCTGTTATTTAGAATAAATAAAGCGAAAATAGTATTTTCTGTCTGTTTTCTGAATTATCCATGCAATAAAAAATGTCCCTAAAATAAAAGTTCTCCAAATGCCCTGAAAATTTAGTATGATTTTTTATAGAATATTTGAGAATTTCTGGCACTGAACATGCACCAGGGGGCTGCACCAGTGGGCCACAAGGGTGGAGGGCGCGCCCTACCCCCTGGGCGCCCCCCTATCTTGTGGGTCCCACATGGGTCCCCTCCACTTATTCTAGCACCCATCCACTTTGTCTCCCTCCAGAAAAATCATCCCGTAGCTCAAACCCGTGTTCTTGCTCATTTTGCTGCCGTTTTCGATCCCCTTTCTCAAAGCTTCATTCACAAAACTGCTTTGGGGGGATTGTTCTTCGGTATGTGACTCCTCCAATGGTCCAATTAGTTTTTGTTCTAGTGCTTTATTTATTGCAAATTTTTGCTGCTGTGGTGACCTTGTTCTTGAGCTTGCATGTCAAATTTATATGGTCCAATGTAGTTTTGATGCATGATATAGCCTCTAGGCACTTGTTGGAGTAGTTGCTATCAATTTTTTTGAGTTTGGTTCACTTTTATTTTGTCACTAAAAATTTCAGAAATTTTCAGAGGAAGAAAATGATGAGGAGATTGTTGAGAGGCTCCTCGAGGCGGGGTTCAAAGGAAAAGGAAAATGAGGAGAAGGAGAAGGCCAAGTATAATCTTCCTCGCGCCACTCAGATTCGGCCGTGTGAATGGCCATGTGATGCATTCTTACATGCGACCGAAATTTATGATGATTTCTACTATTTGGCTGAGAATGCAGACATCACCGACTTCCTCCTCGACCAGTGTGATCAGTATCTCCTACTCACTAATACTTTCGTGCAAAAATTTCATTTTCATGCTAGGAGATCACCACCCATGGTAAACTTCTATCTATATGATGAGTACAAGGAAATGACGCTTTATGACTTTCGTGAGGTTTGTAAATTACCTTATGAGGGTAGCGTCGAGGAACAACGTCCTAGTGACGTGGATGGTTTTATTCATGAAGTCACCGTAGGGTAAAGGAGAAGGGTGTCGGAAGCGAGAGTGGCTAGTTTACATTTTTCCTGTTTTGCGCTACTACTCATTATTTGCTGGGAGATGTTTAATTGGTCGTGGGGAGAGTGGAGGCCTTAGTGCTCCAGACCTTGCCATTTTGCACCATGCTTTACTTCGTGATAGAACTTTTAGTTTAGGTGCTATGGTTGCTAAACGGTTGAGTATAAACCGCACAAAGGGTCCTATTTTCGGAGGTATCTTCGCCTCCCGCCTTGCTAAACACTTTGTGATACTCATTAGGCACTATGAGAAAGAGGAGAAACTGCTACCCACTGTTTACTTAGATTATGATAGCATGGTAGCACATAAGTTTATTCGTTATGATGACGAAAGGAGACTCATTTATAAGTTCATATTTAGCGAGAATACTTTTCAGATTATTACCTTGCCTGCGCTTATTTTGTTCGATATTCATTCACGCAGGTACTCTGTTTTCCCCGCGGACATTCATGCATACTGGGAGGGGACACGATCCCCGCCTCTTGAGCCAGAGCCATCACCCGATCCACATCAGGAGTCTATTTATCAGTGGGATCCACAGGAGCTCGCTAACCAGTGGAACTCCCAGGATCCTCCTCAGTACACCGGAGAGGGCTACTTTGATCCATGGGCGTAGACTAACTTAGGCCAAAAGCCTAATCTTGGGGGAGTACGTATTTCTCACTGACATTACATTCATGTTCACACACTCATTTCAGTTGTCGGTGTTCATACTCTTGCATTATATTATCCATGTTAGTTATATTTCTTTTTCCCGCTTTCTTCTTGTTTGTTTGAGAAACCTTAAGGAAAACCAAAAAAATAGTTGTAGTTAGTTTACTTTCTTTGCATGCTTAGTTGTAGTATTAAAAGAAAACCCAAAAATATTTCTCGTTCTTCTTTTGCTTGTTGGGAGCTTTTTTGTGTAAATAGTTTTTCTTGTTCTTGTTTTATCTTCTTAAGAAAAATAAAAACTCCAAAAATATTTCAGTGTGTTTCTTTGAAATTCTTTTCTTTTCTTTTCTTTGGGGATCCAGAGGAGAAGACCACGATGGAAATTTTGAGTGGCTCTCATTTGCATTATTGTTGATCTAACAAAGAGCCCATATTACCTTGTCTTCTCGTTTGAATAAATGTTGCAGATTCCAGCTTAGTCCAATGCACGTGCACTATTATTATTATCCACACCGTTCGGTAGTGCAAGTGAAAGGCAATAATGAAGATATATGATGAAATGATTGACGTGAGGAAAAGCTGGTATGAACTCGACCTATCTTGTTTTTGTAAATATGATTAGTTCATCGTTCCTGATTCAGCCTATTATGAATGAAACATGTTTGCATTGAAAATTAGAGATTATAGTTATTTATGTCATGCTTAATTAACTAGGAGTTTATAATGGTTTACCTTGCGTGCCAACATGGAAATTAAAATGGTTGTGATGTAGTATGATAGGATGGCATCCTCCTTTGAATGATTCGAGTGTGTTGACTTGGCACATGTTCACGCATGTAGTTGAAACAAAATCAACATAGCATCCACGATATTTATGTTCATGGTGATTTATATCCTACTCATGCTTGCACTCAATGTTGGTTACTCTCGATGCATGTTTATGACTGTTGCCGCTCTCTAGTTGGTCACTCCCCAGTATTTTTCTAGCCTTAACTTGTACTAAGTGGGAATACTACTTGTGCATCCACTTCCATAAACCCAAAGTTGTTGCATATGAGTCCACCATACCTTCCTATATGCGGTATTTACCTACCGTTCCAAGTAAATTTGCAAGTGCCAAACTCTAATCGCTCATGTACCAACTAGGGCTGTCAATATCTTCCATGATAGGTGGGTTATTCTCACAATGAGTGGACTCCGCTCATCATTCATGAGAAAATGGCCGGTAAGCGGGATGCCCAGTCCCTTGCTCAAATCAAATCAAAATAATTGTAAACAAAACTCCCCCAGGACTGTTGTTAGTTGGACGGTACCCGTTGTTTCCGACTAGCCGTGGAGTGTGCTTGTTGGTGGTGGGGGAGTATAAACTTTACCATTCTGTTTGCGAACCGCCTATAATGTATGTAGCATGGAAGATACCGAGATCTATTGGTTGTTACATTGACAATGAAAGCATACCACTCAAAATATTAGTTATCTCTATTTAAAAACTCGAGCTCTGGCACCTTTGCAAATCCCTGCTTCCCTCTCCGAAGGGCCTATATATTTACTTTTATTGCTGAGTCATCATCCTCTTATAAAAAGCACCAGTTAGAGAGCACCATTGTCATTTGTATGCATTGTTATTAATTTATATTGAGTATGACTGGATCTCTTTTACCATGAATTAAAATGTCTAGTTAGTCCTTGATCTTCAGGGGTGCTCTACATTTATGTTTTGTGGTCTCAGAAGGGCTAGCGAGATACCATGTTGTTATATCATATCATAATTGTTTTGAGAAAGTGTTGTCATCTGAGATTTATTATTATTACTCGCTAGTTGATTATGCCATTGATGTGAGTAAATGTGAGACCTAAATGTTATTGTGAATATGGCTAGTTCTTAATCTTTGCTGAAAACTTGAATGCTGGCTTTACATATTTGCAACAACAAGATCAAACAGAGACTGTAAAAGTTTTTCTTTATCACTTTCTTTTTGTCAACTGAATTGCTTGAGGACAAGCAATGGGTTAAGCTTGGGGGAGTTGATACGTCTCCATCGTATCTACTTTTCCAAACTCTTTTGCCCTTGTTTTGGACTCTAACTGACATGATTTGAATGGAACTAACCTGTACTGGCGTTGTTTTCAGCAGAATTGCCATGGTGTTATTTTTGTGTAGAAATAGAAGTTCATGGAATGACCTGAAAATCCACGGAGAATATTTCTGGAAAATATAAAAAATATTGGCGAAAGAATGAAGTGAAGGGGGCCCACACCCTGGCCACAAGGGTGGGGGATGCGCCCACCCCCTAGGGCGCGCCCTTTGTCCTTGTGGGCCCCTTGGACCTCCACGGACCTCATTTCCAACTCCATATATTCACGTTCTGGGACAAAAAAATCAGAGAGAAGGATTCATCTCGTTTTACGATACGGAGCCGCCGCCAAGCCCTGTTCTTCCTCGAGAGGGCATATCGGGAGTCCATTCGGAGCTCCGAAGAGGGGAATCCGTTGCCATCGTCATCATCAATCATCCTCGATCACCAATTTCATGATTCTCACTGTCGTGCCTTAGTAATCTCATCGTAGGCTTGCTGGACGGTGATGGGTTGGATGAGATTTACCATGTAATCGAGTTTGTTTTGCTAGGGTTTGATCCCTAATATCCACTATGTTCTAAGATTTATGTTTCTATGACTTTGCTATGATTAATTCTTTTCACTAGGGCCCTTGTGCCATGATTTCAGATCGAAACCTATTATGTTTTCATGAATATATTTGTGTTCTTGATCCTATATTGCAAGTCAATATTGACCTACTACGTATAATGATCCGGCAACCCCGGAGTGACAATAGTCGGGACACTTGCCGGTGATGACCGTAGTTTTAGGAGTTCATGTATTCACTGAGTGCTAATGCTTTGGCCGGGTACTCTATTAAAGGGAGGGCTTAATATGCCTTAGTTTCCAATAGGACCCCACTGCCATGGGAGGGTAGGACAAAAGATGTCATGCAAGTTCTTCTCTATAAGCACGTATGACTATATTCGGAATACATGCCTACATTATATTGATGAATTGGAGCTAGTTATGTGCCACCCTTTGTTATAACTGTTGCATGATGAATGTCATCCGACATAATTATTCATCATTGGTCCATTGCCTACGAGCTCGTTTCATATTGATCTTGGCTCCATTACTTTTCCGTTGCCACATTTACTATTGCCACAAAACTACTACTATTACTTTTGCCACCGTTACCGCTATTTCCATACTACTTTTCTACTAAATATTTTGCTACTGATATTAAGTCTTTCAGGTGTGGTTGAATTGACAAATCAGCTGCTAATACTTGAGAATATTCTTTGGCTCCCCTTGTGTCGAATCAATAAATTTGGGTTGAATACTCTACCCTCGAAAATAGTTGCGATGCCCTATACCTGTGGGTTATCAAGAACCAGCTCCTCGTCGAACCTCCTACATGAAAGGCCACTACAACCACCTTGACCGAAGCAACATTCGGGACATAGGATGTGTGCACCTATGCTTAGAAGGTGGAGAGGTTTTCATATGCACAAGTTTTCACTTGACAGAACACGTATGGATAAGAAGGAACTTATCTGTTTGGCTTGCCGGGGACCGATATATAGGCTTGTCTCCATTTCTTCTCTTCAGGACCGAGTCTGCGACAAGAACCCTACAACTTAGTGTAGATGAAAAGAAAGCTACATATGATCTTATCTAAATGATCATGCTATGCTCATGTCATGCTTATGCATGCATGCACATTCTTGGGGCCCCCAGCGCATCGTTTATTTATCTGTTGCTCAGGGTCTGCGCCTAGGTTTGTACAAAGGGTTACATGCAACATCGGACAAGGCTTGTACAAAAGGGTGGCTGCCGGGCAGGGCCCGACAGCCGCGCCTTACGGGTAGAACTTACGAAGATGCTCAATGTTCCATGAGTTTTGCAACTGAATGCCATCTCCGGTCTCTAGACGGACTGCCACAGGTCTAGTGACTCGTACTACCCGGTAAGGGCCTTGCCACTTCGGAGCCAACTTGTTTGTACCCTTGGTAGACTGAATGTGCCTAAGGACAAGGTCGCCTTCCTCAAGGCTCCGGGCATGAACCGCGCGGCTTTGATAGCGATGCAGGGCTTGCTAGTAGCCTACAGCACGCGTAGCAGCCCGGAGATGGTTCTCCTCAAGTAGCATAGCGTCGTCATGCCGGTGTTGTTCTTGCGCTACTTCATCGTAGGTAAGTACTCGAGGTGACCCGTATATGAGTTCCGTGGGGATCACTGCTTCTGCCCCATATACTAGGGAGAAGGGAGTTTGGCCAGTAGCTCGATTTGGTATCGTACAGAGGGACCAAAGAACCACCGGAAGCTCGTCGGTCCATCACCTGCCACACTTCTGCAGCCTATCAAATGTTCTTGTTTTGAGTCCTCGTAGCACTTCAGCGTTCGCCATCTCAGGTTGTCTGTTGCTTTTGGATGGGCAACAGAAGCAAACGAGACCTTGCTTCCGAGGGGATGAACGTATTGCATGAAGGCATGGCTTGTGAATTGGGTGCCATTGTCAGTAATGACTCTCGCGGGTACTTCAAAACGGCACACCAATCCTTTCAAGAACTTGATAGCTGACTGTGCGGTCACCTTCGTCACGGCTCCACTTCCGGCCACTTTGTAAACTTGTCGATTGCAACGTACAAGAATTCGGAGCCCCCTGGTAGCATGGGGGAAGGGGCCCAAGATGTCGAGCCCTGGGACAGAAAATGGCATGACAAAGGGATCGTTTGGAGAGCTTGAGCAGGCTGCTGGATATTCTTGGAGTGGAACGGGCAGGCTTCACATCTAGTGACTAGGTCAATTGCATCTTGGAGGGTCGTGGGCCACTAAAAACCTTGCCGGAAAGCTTTTCCGACCAGGGCCCTCGATCCAATATGGGATCCGCACATGCCTTTGTGTATCTCTGCCAATAGTTCCTTCCCTTCTTCCCCGACAAATGCACTTCAATTTCACACCGTTGGGCCTCCTTCTGTATAGCGTGTTGTCGACAAACTTATACATACTGGCCCTCCGGGCTACTTTTCCGCTTCTTATGGCTCTTCTGGAAGTTCTTCGGGGTAATGGACTATGTGTCGTGCCCAAGTTGGAGCCTGAGGCTTGACAACAAGGACAAGCGGCACCTCCCCATTTCCAGGAGCGTGTGCCTCAACCGCAAGGACTGGTAGTTCAGCGGGAGGGTGCTGCTCACCGAGCAAAGTGGAGTTGCTCCCGCCAAGCTCTCTGCCGGGGGCTTTGGGAAGCTTTGCTGGGGAGGCTTGCCACAGTCATGTTTCCTCCTCTTTCTGGCCATTGCTGCCGGGGATACGGAGGGCTGAGTCAGGTGGAGGACAAAAGTCCCTGGTTCCACAGGAAGTTTTTGCGCAACACACTTTCACAGATGATTAGCAATGCTGTTTGTCGCACGCGTCACGTGCTCTATTTGTAATCCATCAAAGCGCTCCTCCAACTTTCTCACTTCCTCCATGTATGCCTCCATCAATGGGCTTTGATAATCCTTATTCACCTGCCTCACCACAAGTTGCGAGTCTACACGAATGATCAACTTCTTGATTCCAAATTCTATTGCGATCCTGAGCCCGGCAAGGAGTCCTTCATATTATGCAGTGTTGTTGGTAGCCTTCTCCCGGGGAAAATGCATTTGAACCACGTACTTGAGGTACTCCCCAGTGGGTGCGACGAGAAACACGCCATCTCCTGCTCCTTGGAAGGAGAAGGCACCATCAAAGTACATGATCCCCTCTTGGGGTGCTTCCTTGCCGTTGATAACTGTCTTCAGCACTTCTTCGTCAGGGGTAGACCTCCTCTCCGCAATAAACTCCACCAGTTCTCTGCTCTGAATAGTTGATGTGCTTTCAAACTTCAAAACAAAGCTTGATAACTCTAAAGCCCATTCCACTATTCTGCCAGTCGCCTCAGGGTTCCTCAATATGCGTTGCAAGGGGAAGCGGGTGACAACCGTGATCTCGTGAGCTTGGAAGTAGTGATGCAGTTTCCTTGAGGCCATGATGAGGCCAAAGATCAACTTTTGCACGCCATAATACCTCGATCTAGCCCCCTGCAACAGGGAGCTGACAAAGTACACTCGCCGCTGCACCACCTTCTTCCTTGCTGCGATCCTGGAATTGTCTCCATTGCTCCGCTCCACTTTGTCCTGATCTGCGTCTGCCTTGCCGGGATGAGTCCATTTTCCTTTCTGGGGGAGATGGTAGTCGCAGCTACTCCTTCATCTATGTAACATCCCAAATTTTTAATTTGGAATGTTATACATTAGATCATCATTGCATATCATATTTTATTGCATTTTGGTTTGATCCTAGAAATTCTACGCAACTCAAGGACCCACGGAGAGAGTTGGGAATTCCGTTATTTTCATATTTGAGTTTTTCTCAAATTTTGAAAAGAGGATCATTCCATTTTAATTAATTTTCTCTTCAAATATTTCTTTTATAAAAATAAAAGAGAGAGGATAAAATGACTTCCTCAAAATAAAGAAATATTGGAGGTTTAATATTAAAATCAAATAAGATTTTTGTTCGGAGTTTTGTCGCTATTTAATTTGAATTAGGAAAAATATGCGTTTTTCAAAATTGCATTAGAGTCCCAAATAAATGTTCACCTTGTTTGGCTTATTTTTATAGGACGGGGATAATTTATTTCAGGATTTTTGGAGTCCATTTAGTATTTCTTTTATTCGTTTTTCTGCGCGAAATAATTTAAAAAAAAGGAAACCGACTTTGGGCCGTATCCGCCTGGGACTCCGCCCAGGGGGGTGGGGGGCTTTATAAGACGAGAGGCTCACCTGCCGCCGCAGCCCAACCGCAACCCTAGCGCCGCCCGATCCGCCCGCTGCCATGCCATTGCCGCCACCACCCGCGACGCCGTTGCCAAGACACCGCCGCCCGCCCATCCCGAGCCTCGCCGCCGCTAAGCCGCTGCCGTGCCGCCCGTCCCGAGCCCCCGCCAAGACGCCACCGCCGCCGCCGTTCCGCCCGACCCCGCAGGAGGTAGCCGCCACCGCCTCGGTTTTCGCGAGAAAACCGATCTTTTTTTGAAAACCCTAGATTCCTTTTTTTAGTTTCGGTTCGGTTTTTTTTCGGTTTAGTTATTTAGCGGACGTTCGTCCGTACGTTCGTTTTAACGAACGATTTTTGCCCGTTAGCCGCAGATAACGAACGTTCGTTCGTTAGTCTGTTCCTCAGTTATCTTTTTCTCGGATTTTTTCGCGATTATTTTCGATCGCGATTTCTGATCCGATTTTCATTTTAGTTTAACTTTTCGCTCGTTTATCGGAATCAGGCGATTCAACCGCCTGGAGTTTCGTCTTGAAACCCACTTTCTGTTTAACCAATTTAAACAAGTTTTTGCTACTGTGAAAAATTGACTTTAGTCAATATTACTAAACGAAGCTTGTTTCTTTCATAGTTTAAGTTTTTGCTTCGTTTGATTTGATTCTTGTTGCAAACCGGAGTTCTTAAGTTGAACTTTCTGGTTAGATCTTTTATTTGAGTTTTACCCGTGCGTTGTTGCTTGATTGTTATTGTATGCTTGTTTGTTTGCGATAGAGTACCCGGAGTGCGAAGCGTGCTACTACAAGTCTCTAGGTTTCACGGATCATCAGCAAGGCAAGTAACACTTTGATCATAGCTCTTTACTACCCAGTTGTAACATCCCAAATTTCCTATTTGGAATGTTTTACAATTATAGCTAAGCATCCTATGCATCCTGTTTGAATTTGAATGCCATTTGAAGTTTCAGAGTTATTTGAATTTGAATTCCAAACTTTGGCATGTGGGAAACAATTCAAAAAAACTAAGCCTGATAAATACTTGATCAAAAGTATGAGAGGAGCTAACATGACACTCCAAAAATATCAGAGGAAACATTGCCAAAAGAATTGGAATTCAAATCTGAATTTTATTTGAATTTGAAAAAAATGAATTTTTATAAAGTTTGGATTTTGCCTTTGGAAAAATGTTCAAATGAAAGGGAATATTCCCCTGATCATTTTGGTATATATATACCCTATATAAAATATTTATAGTTTAGGTTTTATTTTTGTTTTTGTTTTAATTAAAAAAATAAAGGAAAAACCTTTCGGGCGCCAGCCAGGCCACCCAGGCCCAGCCAGCGCCACCTCACCTCACCCCTCCGCGCCTGGCCCAGCCAAGCCGGCCCACCAGGCCAGCCCACTGAAGCGAGCCCGCCAGCCGACCGCCGCGCCTCCCCTCGCCGATCTCCCTAGGATTCGCCACCCGACCGAACCCCCTCTCTCCCCTCGTGACCGGTGGGACCCCCGTCGTCTTCCCCTCGCCCAAGCCACGAGCCTCGCCGGAGATCCACCGGATCCCGAAGGATCCGGGATCCCCCGAAGCCCCCGATCCCTTCCGAAGAGGAGCCGAGGCCCTGGCTATAAAGAGCCAAGCCCCGCACCCCATTTCCCCCCGAGCTCGCCACCCCTCACCTCCCGTTCGACGTCACCGGAGCACCGAGCTCACCTCCGCCGCCAAAACCCTCGCCGTCGCCGCCCTGGTGCACCCCGACCTTCCCCGACACCACCGAACCCTCCCCCGAGCTCCCCCGCGTCTCCACGACCTCTCGCCGAAGCTCGCCGACGTCCCAACGCCCCGGAGCACTCTCGCCCACCCTTGCCGTCGCCGAGTCCGTGAGTCCCAGCATTCCTCCCGTCCGATCCCAAACGTGCGGCTCCGATTAGAACCCCCGAAGGGGTATGTTTTATTTAGAAAACCGGCCGGCCCGAACGGTTTTTATTTAGTTTAGGTTTTATTTATTAGGCCGGTTCTGTTAGTTAAACCCTAGGCCCGTTTAGACTAAACTACGCCTAGTGCACAGTATAGGCCCATTGGGCTTTTTCTTTTTATTTGATTTTTCTGTTTTAGCCGAATAGTTTCAATTTTCAAAAATGTATATATTTTATTCTGTTTAATATTTTTGAGTTATTCTTTTTTTGTTGGATTGAAAATTTTATGTAGTTTCTGAAAAACATATATTTAGCTATGTTAAAAATAATTAAAAATGCTTTAATATTGTTTTAGTCAGAATAGCAAATCTGCTATAGTTTTAGTTAGAAAAATTATTTTTGCATGATTCTTTTGCCATCACTTTATTTTGATATTGCCAAACCCTAGAAATTAACTTTGGTATTTTAGGGTTAATAAATAATTAATTCTAGGCAGAATCCTATTAATCCTAATTAATTGATTAGTTCTGTTTTCCTAATTAATTAATTAGTAAATTAATTTATTTTTAACTTGTGATTAGTTATTCTAGGTTAGTTCCTGTCATTCCTTTAGATGAACTTTTATTTATAATTAATAAAAGTTTTAAATTAATTTTCTTAATAGAAATTGGATTAGGCCTAAAATGAGTTTTATAATAGCTTTTTAATTAATTCTTTTTGCTCCTAGTTGCTTAGTTAATCCTTTTCTGTTAAGTTAACCTAAAACCATGACTAGGTTATATTAGGGAATTTTTTGTTATATAAAAAACTATTTTTGTTATTGTTTGGAATAGGGAAAAACTTTGAATTTGATTTCTTTGAGTTTTCCTTTTGATTTGGTTTTGTTTGCTTTGTTGTGCTTTGTTACTTTTGTTATCTTGTGTGATCCTTTTGCTTTGTGCTTATTATGTTATTGTTTGTCTCGGTAGAGTTCCCGGAGTGCGAAGCTTGCTACTACGACTCTTTAGCTTACGAGGATCATCAGCAAGGCAAGTTTTGATCATGTTATTTCTATACCTATGTTTTGTGCATTAGTAGTTGTCACCACCCCACCATTGCATGCAGTAGTGAATTCTTGAAGTCATTAAACTTGAGTAGTATCATGTGGTAGGATGAACCAATCCCCTTGTTACCATGACCCCGAGACGTAGTAGTTATTTTGCTATGCTCGTAGACGGGATTTGGGGATGAGTGAAGTTCATAAGCAAGATGTGAGAGTCAATGATGATGACAACCCATGGGCTACAATGATCAAGATGGACTTCGGAAAATCACTACTGGGTGGAGGACGGTTGACGGGCACCCTGGAGCACCCAGTGGTGGCCGGGATGCATGGAGAAGCGCCATGACATCCTGCGGAAAGCTTCACCCAGCCACGAAGAGAAGGATGGATGCCCCATGACCGAAGCTTACTGTGCAGCCGCAAGCCATTATGGGCTCGGCTGGGTTGACCCTTGTAGTGAAGTCGGCTGGGCGGTACTACGAGAAGTAGACGAACGGTAGGATTGGATGGGTACGGCGGTGGCGGAAGAACTCTTTGGAAGACCTGTTTATTCGTCCGTCTTCAAACACCATGAAGTGCGAAGACTTTAAAGGAGGGAATGATTCTTGCGGGAAAGTCGCAAACCTCTGCAGAGTGTTATAACCTAATCGATTAGCCGTGTCCCGATTACGGACATTTGAGCATCTGGACCTTGGAAGTATTCGGATATCTCAACACTAAAACTAATGGATTAATTTGATGGGTTTATGACTTAATAATAATTTGGGAACGAGATTTTGGTTGGCGGAACCATCTCAATAACTACCAACAATTTGTAGTAATTTGCAAATAAGTCCACTTTGTAGTAGGATAAAATTGGCTTTACGCAAAATGATGAAACTTAGAGCTCCACAGCCAAAATGCATATAGTGTTAGTAATTTTATTATTGTTATTCTTCTTGACTTGCCACTTATTCCAAAAGCTGACCTACATGGCTGCAACGTATTATGTTGCGAGTTATATTCGATCGAGGAGAGGCTACGCTCGCGCTTGGCGATTGCCCTTTGAGTCGGATGGACTCGCTTACCTTCGACGCTTCCAGCATTTTAGTTTATTTCTCATGAGTTGGCCTTGAGCCAAATTTATTCCCTTGTAATAAAGACTCTATATGAGAATCGATTAATGATATTCAGGTGTGATTGAACTTTGATTACTTTATCGATGTACCGTGAGTACCAAAGATGATCTTGGGATGGTATGCATACGTAGATTTGACCGATTTTGGGTCAGTCGCTCTGAGAGATGGTATCGAGCACACGCCGACCGTGGGATCGTAACCCCTAGGATCGGAAAGCCATAAGCGAGACCATTTACTTTGAACCCCTTTTCATTCTATAATTCTTCCCTGATCTATTCGACTCTTCTCTCCTTTGCAACATTCTAGATGGCCGTCGAGTTCACCCCGTTTGCTACGAGTTACGCCACCCGATGAGACGATGCCCTTTGGAAGAAAGCTGGTCCGATGGTGAAGCTGCTGAAGATTGCTCGCCCTCGATCACCGGGAAACCCACTAATGCACTTCCGACGGACACCCGCTCTGATTGAGGTGCATATCCTGGGAGGACCTTTGGAGGACGACGAGCCTATCAACTTTGAGTTCACCGAGTTCAACTGGATCATCGGAAGGGACGTGGCGATCTACCGAGCACTTGGTCATCTCCGAGAGGAGTACAGGACCGAGCTCGATCACTCGCACCTCGCCATGGTTTCTCGCAGGCAAGGAATGGAGATATCATCCGCACCATCGAGGACGATTCCACTCTCTCTACATCCAGACTTGGAGTGTCTTCTCCGGACACGGAGATTCAGGCTCGCCAGAACTCAAGACACACCGGAAGCTTTTGTTCCGCGAATCGAGCTGGAGGAGAAGGCACGCAGATTTCCTTGGCCATGAGGAAGAAATCACGGACTTCATGGAGATAGTCGACGACCTGAAGATGAAGCTTGCCGCGATAGAGGAAAAGATGGACTTGGGAGAGGATCTTTACCCGAGTGGAGATGAAGCACCCCTCGTGAGCAATGATCAGGATTTTGAAGGGAGTACCACTGAAGGAAACCCCAAGAGGAGGCGCCACTGATGAAGACTTTTTAGTCGACCACCATGTTATCTTTTACCTTTTCGTCGATCAGTTAGGCCGATGTTTTTCTTTCGATTAGTCATGAGCTTTTGTAATCGAGTTTGAACCATGTTTGAATGGAATGAATAAATGTTTGGTATGTTATGATTGTGCATTCATATGGGTAGTGTTATTCTCATAGACCATTGTTCTATTCTAATCTTCTCACCCACTCCAAAAACACCAGATGCCTCCGAGACGTGACACTGGTTTCCCGCCGGAGCTCACCCAGCTGCTCCAAAGAATGTAATGCACCGATGCAGCTCCCGATTGTAATCGAAACAACCCGCCAACAATCCACCGCCACCACCACCACCCACTGTGGACAATTTGACTCGATTTCTGAGGTTGAATCCGCCAGTGTTCTCTAGTAGCACTGAGCCGATTGTGGCTGACGGTAGCTCCGCAAGATTGGAAGAGAGCTAGTCACCGTTGGATGCACCGATGTTTGAGAAGGTGCGCTTTGCAGCGCATCAACCGGATGGACCTGCAGCTTCTTGGTGGGAGAATTACACCGCCACTTTTCCTTTGGGTGGCATCACTTGGGATCAATTCCAGCAGGCCTTCGACCGCTCATGTCTCATCTGGAGCCATGAGTCGAAGAAGCGTGAGTTCCGCAACTTACGCCAGGAAATCGTCTCGTGGCACAAGACGTGGAGGAATTCAGCAAGCTTGCCCGCTATGCCCCGATGATGTGGCCACCGATGCCGCCAAGCGGAGAAGTTCCTTGAGGGACTCAATGATGAACTGAGCATGCAGCTTATTGTGGCTACTTTCAACAACTACCAGAGCTGGTAGACAAGGCCACCATCCGGAGGGCAAGCAACAGCAGATAGAAAGCCGCAAGAGGAAGTACAGCCGGGAAACACAACTCAGAGCTCAGCAGAAGCCCCGCTATGCACCGTACTCAGGAGGGCACATCCATCACAACCATGGAGGTCATAACCATGGTGGAAATGGAAACAACCGCAGCCAGGACAACAAGTCAGGCCATGGCAATGGCAATGGCAGTGGTAATGGCAATCAGCACCGTTCTGCCCCGGCTCCGAAGGATCTGAGCCACATCACCTGCTTCAAGTGCCAGAAGACAGGACACTACGCCACCGACTGCCCGGAGGCCAAGCAGAGGAACGGGAATGGCAATGGAGGCTCAGCGAAGAAGCCCAATCCTTTCCCTCGTGCTCAAGTGAATCACATCGACGTGGAGAACGTCTATGATCAGCCAGACACTGTGGTTGGTAAGTTTTTATTGAATTCACGTTCAGTTTTGGTTCTGTTTGATTCTGGTGCAACGCATTCATTCATATCAAGGGTAGTTGTGGATAAGTACGGATTACGCACTAGAACCCTTAGAAGCCCCTCGCGTCGGGCCGCAGAGGAGAAATGATGGCAGGTTTAAGCTGTCCTGCAAACCTCAACATCGGGAACCACAAATTTCCCGTAGAACTCATAGTGTTGGAAACACAGACCTTGGATGTAATCCTAGGCATGGATTGGTTGTCAAAGTATGAAGGAAACATTGACTGTGCCAGCAAGTCTATTCTGCTCACCACCCCGGAGCAGAAGAGGATCAAGTATGTAGCCAGGCACAGCCAGATGAAGAATCAGGTGCATTCCCTCACGGGAGTTGTTCAGGAGGAAGTGCCAGTAGTGCAAGAATTTCCCGATGTGTTCCTTGAGGAATTACCAGAATGCCACCGGACGAGAGACATTGAGTTTCGATTGAGTTATTGCCCAAGACAGCCCCAATATCCAAGAGACCTTATCGGATGCCCCCGAATGAGTTGAAAGAGATCAAGGAACAAATAAATGAGTTATTGGAGAAAGGATATATTCGTCCAAGCTCATCACCTTGGGGAGCCCCAGTTCTTTTGGTAGAGAAGAAGGATGGAAGCTTGAGGATGGTTGTGGATTATCGTGCATTGAACGAAGTAACCATCAAGAACAAGTACCCTCTGCCGATGATCAATGACTTGTTTGATCAGCTTGTTGGAGCCAAGGTATTCTCTAAGATCGATCTTCGATCAGGGTATCATCAGTTGAAAATTCGTGAAAAGGATATACCCAAAACAGCATTCACCACCAGGTATGGTTTATACGAGTATACCGTCATGTCATTTGGATTGACTAATGCTCCTGCATACTTCATGAATTTGATGAACAAGGTGTTCATGGAATATTTGGACAAGTTTGTCGTGGTGTTCATCGATGACATATTGATATTCTCCAAGAGCGAGGAAGAGCATAAGGAACATTTGCGTCTAGTTCGAGAAACTTCGAGAACATCACCAGTATGCCAAATTCAGCAAATGTGAATTTTGGTTGAAGGAAGTTGGATTCCTCGGACATGTTATTTCAGGAGAAGGAATAGTAGTTGATCCCGCCAAGGTTGAATCACCACCGATTGGCGCCACCCACCTCGACCAAGGAGATCCGCAGCTTTCTCGGACTCGCAGGATATTATCGGAGGTTCATTGAGAACTTCTCAAAGATTGCCAAGCCCATGACTGAGTTGTTGAAGAAGGAAGCCAAGTGCGTTTGGACCGAGGAATGTGAAGCCAGTTTTCAGAATTGAAGAAACGGTTGGTCACAGCTCCAAAGTTGATATTGCGGACATACAAAAGGAATACCAGGTTTATTAGACGCTTCTCGTCAAGGACTCGGAGGAGTATTGATGCAGAAGGCAAGGTTGTAGCGTATGCCTCCGCACAGCTACGACCTCATGAGATGAATTATGCCACGCATGATTTGGAGTTAGCAGCTGTTGTGCATGCACTCAAGACCAGGAGACATTTCCTCATTGGAAATCGTTGTGATGTCTATACGGATCACAAGAGTTTGAAATATATCTTCACGCAGAAGGAATTGAACCTCGTGCAGAGGAGATGGCTAGAGTTGATAAAGGACTATGACATGAGATTGCATTACCACCCGGTAAAGCCAATGTTGTAGCAGATGCTTTGAGCCGTAAGAGTTATGTGAATACTCTTACCGCAGGAGGATTACCCGTGAGTTGGTCGATGACCTCGAGATCTCCGATCGGAGATAGTTCCAAAGGATTTGTCGCAACTCGAAGTTCAGTCCACCTTGACCAAAAGGATTCGTGAAGCCCGAAAGTCGGACAAGGAAATCGATGAGATTAAGCAAAAGATGGAGGAAGGAAAAGCTAAAGGATTCCGTAAGGATGAACATGGAACTATTTGGTTTGAGGATCGATTTATGTGCCCAATGATCCCGAGCTCAGAAGCTAATTCTTCAGAGGCTCATGATTCCCGTACTCAATTCACCCCGCAACACCAAGATGTACCGGATTTGAAGCAAAGTTTCGTGGACAGGTATGAAGAAGGACATTGCCGAGAACGTAGCCGTATCGATGTTTGCCAACGTAAAGGCGTAACATCGAAGCCAGCAGGTTACTTCAACCTTTGCCGATTCCCGATTGGAAATGGGAGAAATTTGGTATGGATTTCATCACAGGATTACCCAGACCCGCTCAGGTTATGATTCTATCTGGGTAGTAGTTGATCGTTTGACTAAGGTAGCTCACTTCATTCCTGTGAAGACTACCTATACCAGTGCCAAGTTGGCCAAGATATACATGACCAGGATCGTATGTCTGCATGGAGTTCCGAGGAAAATCGTGTCAGATAGAGGAACGCAGTTTACCTCAAAGTTTTGGAAGCAATTGCATGAAACTTTGGGTACGAGGTTGGAATTCAGTACAGCTTTTCATCCGCAGATGATGGATGGACCGAGAGAGTCAATCAGATTCGGAGGACATGTTGAGAGCTTGTGTGCTAGACTATGGGTCTAGCTGGGATGACAATTTGCCGTACGCAGAGTTCTCGTACAACAACAGTTATCAATCCAGTTTGAAGATGGCCCTTTCAAGCTCTATACGGAAGGAGGTGCGAACACCATTGTTTGTGGGATAGTGTTGAGATCGATCACTTTTCGGTTCCGATCTTATCAAGGATTCCAAGAGAAAGTCAAGCTGATTCGAGACCGGCTCAAGATAGCACAATCGAGACGTAAGAGTTATGCCGACGATGGCGCAAGGAGGTGACTTACGAAGTGGGAGACCGAGCATATCTTCGTGTGTCTCCACTTCGTGGAATCAAGAGGTTTGGAGTCAAGGGAAAGTTAGCACCCCGATTCATTGGCCCCTACAAAATCCTCGAACGTCGTGGAGAAGTTGCATACAAGCTGGAATTGCCGGAAGGATTGTCCGGAGTTCATGATGTCTTTCACGCTTCTCGCTTGAAGAAGTGCCATGCGACATGGCCGATGTTCCGTTGAGAGACACAAAGCCCCTAGAGGCCATACAACTTGACGGTGATTTGACTTACAAGGAGAAACCCGTCAAAATTCTCGAGACTGCAAGCCGAGTCACCCGCAGCAAAGTCATCAAGTTTTGCAAGGTGCTGTGGAGTCACCACACCGAGGAAGAAGCCACCTGGGAACGCGAAGAAGATCTTCGTCGAGACCATCCGCACCTATTTGCTAGCCAACCCGAATCTCGAGGGCGAGATTCATCTTAAGGTGGGTAGGTTTGTAACATCCCAAATTTCCTATTTGGAATGTTTTACAATTATAGCTAAGCATCCTATGCATCCTGTTTGAATTTGAATGCCATTTGAAGTTTCAGAGTTATTTGAATTTGAATTCCAAACTTTGGCATGTGGGAAACAATTCAAAAAAACTAAGCCTGATAAATACTTGATCAAAAGTATGAGAGGAGCTAACATGACACTCCAAAAATATCAGAGGAAACATTGCCAAAAGAATTGGAATTCAAATCTGAATTTTATTTGAATTTGAAAAAAATGAATTTTATAAAGTTTGATTTTGCCTTTGGAAAAATGTTCAAATGAAAGGAATATTCCCTGATCATTTTGGTATATATATACCCTATATAAAATATTTATAGTTTAGGTTTTATTTTTGTTTTGTTTTAATTAAAAAATAAAGGAAAAACCTTTCAAGCGCCAGCCCAAGCCACCTGTGCCCAGCCAGCGCCACCTCACCTCACCCTCCGCTGGCCCAGCTAAGCCGGCCCACTGAGGCCAGCCCACCCAGCGAGCCAGCCCAGCCCGACCGCCCGCGCCTCCCTCGCCTCGATCTCCCTAGGATTCGCCACCCGACCAACCCCCTCTCTCCCCTCGCTGACTAGTGGGACCCCCGTCGTCTTCCCCTCGCCCAAGCCACGAGCCTCGCGGAGATCCACCGGATCCCAAGGATCCGGATCCCCAAGCCCCGATCCCTTCCGAAGAGGAGCCGAGGCCCTGGCTATAAAGAGCCAAGCCCTTTTATTTCCCCCCGAGCTCGCCACCCCCTCACCTCCTGCTCGACGTCACCGAGCACCGAGCTCACCTCCGCCAAAACCCTCGCCGTCGCCGCCTGGTGCACCCCGACCTTCCCGACACCACCAACCCTCCCAGAGCTCCCAGCGTCTCACGACCTCTCGCCAAGCTCGCCGACGTCCCAACGCCTGAGCACTCTCGCCGCCGCCCGCCGTCGCTGAGTCCGTGAGTCCCAGCATTCCCTCCCGTCCGATCCCAAACGTGCGGCTCGATTAGAACCCCAAGGGGTATGTTTTATTTAGAAAACCGCCGTCCGAACGGTTTTTATTTAGTTTAGGTTTTATTTATTAGGCCGGTTCTGTTAGTTAAACCCTAGGCCCGTTTAGACTAAACTACGCCTAGTGCATGATAGGCCCATTGGGCTTTTTCTTTTATTTGATTTTTCTGTTTTAGCGAATAGTTTCAATTTTCAAAATGTATATCTTTTATTCTGTTTAATATTTTTGAGTGATTCTTTTTTGTTGGATTGCAAATTTTATGTAGTTTCTAAAAACATATATTTAGCTATGTTAAAAATAATTAAAAATGCTTTAATATTGTTTTAGTCAGAATAGCAAATCTGCTATAGTTTTAGTTAGAAAAATTATTTTTGCATGATTCTTTTTGCCATCACTTTATTTTGATATTGCCAAACCCTAGAAATTAACTTTGGTATTTTAGGGTTAATAAATAATTAATTCTAGGCAGAATCCTATTAATCCTAATTAATTGATTAGTTCCTGTTTTCCTAATTAATTAATTAGTAAATTAATTTATTTTTAACTTGTGATTAGTTATTCTAGGTTAGTTCCTGTCATTCCTTTAGATGAACTTTTATTTATAATTAATAAAAGTTTTAAATTAATTTTCTTAATAGAAATTGGATTAGGCCTAAAATGAGTTTTATAATAGCTTTTAATTAATTCTTTTTGCTCCTAGTTGCTTAGTTAATCCTTTTCTGTTAAGTTAACCTAAAACCATGACTAGGTTATATTAGGGATTTTTGTTATATAAAAACTATTTTTGTTATTGTTTGGAATAGGGAAAACTTTGAATTTGATTTCTTTGAGTTTTCCTTTTGATTTGGTTTTGTTTGCTTTGTTGTGCTTTGTTACTTTTGTTATCTTGTGTGATCCTTTTGCTTTGTGCTTATTATGTTATTGTTTGTCTCGGTAGAGTTCCCGGAGTGCGAAGCTTGCTACTACGACTCTTTAGCTTACGAGGATCATCAAGAAGGCAAGTTTTGATCATGTTATTTCTATACCTATGTTTTGTGCATTAGTAGTTGTCACCACCCCACCATTGCATGCAGTAGTGAATTCTTGAAGTCATTAAACTTGAGTAGTATCATGTGGTAGGATGAACCAATCCCTTGTTACCATGACCCCGGACGTAGTAGTTATTTTGCTATGCTCGTGACGGATTTGGGGATGAGTGAAGTTCATAAGCAAGATGTGAGAGTCAATGATGATGACAACCCATGGGCTACAATGATCAAGATGGACTTGGAAAATCACTACTGGGTGGAGGATTTGTTGACGGGCACCTGGAGCACCCAAGGTGGCGGGATGCATGGAGAAGCGCCATGACATCCTGAAAGCTTCACCCAGCCACGAAGAGAAGGATGGATGCCCCATGACCGAAGCTTACTGTGCAGCCGCAAGCCATTATGGGCTCTGGCTGGGTTGACCCTTGTAGTGAAGTGGCTGGGCGGTACTACGAGAAGTAGACGAACGGTAGGATTGGATGGGTACCGCGGTGGCGGAAGAACTCTTTGGAAGACCTGTTTCATTCGTCCCGCCTTCAAACACCATGAAGTGCGAAGACTTTAAAGGAGGGAATGATTCTTGCGGGAAAGTGCATAAACCTCTGCAGAGTGTTATAACCTAATCGATTAGCCGTGTCCCCGGTTACGGACATTTGAGCATCTGGACCTTGGAAGTATTCGGATATCTCAACACTAAAACTAATGGATTAATTTGATGGGTTTATGACTTAATAATAATTTGGGAACGAGATTTTGGTTGGCGGAACCATCTCAATAACTACCAACAATTTGTAGTAATTTGCAAATAAGTCCACTGTAGTAGGATAAAATTGGCTTTACGCAAAATGATGAAACTTAGAGCTCCACAGCCAAAATGCATATAGTGTTAGTAATTTTATTATTGTTATTCTTCTTGACTTGCCAGCTTATTCCAAAAGCTGACCTACATGGCTGCAACGTATTATGTTGCAGAGTTATATTCCGATCAGGAGTGAGGCTACGCTCCGCGCTTGGCGATTGCCCTTTGGAGTCGGATGGACTCGCTTACCTTCGACGCTTCCGCAGCATTTTAGTTTATTTCTCATGAGTTGGCCTTGAGCTGAATTTATTCCCTTGTAATAAAGACTCTATATGAGAATCGATTAATGATATTCAGGTGTGATTGAACTTTGATTACTTTATCGATGTACTGTGAGTACCAGCATGATCTTGGGATGGTACAGACACAGAGATTTGACCGATTTTGGGTCAGGTCGCTACACCAGTTTTATTGCATTAGATCAATCAACAAACAATTGCATGGTTAGGATCTAATTTAAATTGTGGGTTTGGGAAGTAGATGAGGTAGTACCTATTCACCTGTTTATTATCAAACCTATGGGAGTTACTTCTACGTTGCTTATATTGCTATGCTATGCTCGTAGACGTGGTTTGGGTTTGAGAGTATTCATGACAGATGTGAGTATTGTTAAGTATGGTTTAACTTAAGGCGGCAACTTTAATACCCATCTGGGTGGATTGAGGCACCTGGGGACCCAGTGATTGCCTGTATTTTTGGAAATCCCAGGGTACCGTGATTGTCCTATGGACTGCCACCCAGGCTCAAAGGGATCATGAGATTATTCATGCTAGAAACTTCCGTGTGCAGCCACAAGCCATTATGGGCTCAGGCATAGTTGAGTATGTTTTGTGACCTCTTTCATTGGTAGGCTAGCAGATGTAGGGGATGTAGGTGGTACTGTCTACCGAGAGTAAAGAGTTAACGCTTCTGAAAGACTGTGTCTCGGTCATCCGTTTCTCAAACACCATGTAGTGTGAGAAATCCAACGGAGGAGATTGAGTCTTGTGGGGAAAAGTGCGCAAACCTCTGCAGAGTGTACAAACTAATCATGGTTAGCCGTGTCCCCGGTTATGGACGTCTTGAGTATCTGGTTCTTGGATTATCATGTGGATCTCATCACTCTTAATTATAAAATTTGATTGGGTTATTAATTACTTTTAATTGGGATTGAGATGGGGTTTACCATTCTCAATGTTTAACAACCACCATGATAGTTAAATAAAATTTACTCCTTTGTTGTAGGGAAAAATTGTCTTTTCGCAAAACATATTAACCATACAGCCTCCACCAGCCATATATGCATGTAGTGATAGCCTTATTCTGTTTATTACTCTTTGGTGTTATATTGCGAGCATATTCCATGTGCTGACCCATTTTTGGGCTGCAACGTATCATGTTGCAGACTTTTCAGACGACGAGTAAGGTGGCTTAGGTCGTGGTCTTTCACTCAGTGATGCCGTTGGAGTTGATGGACTCACTTTATCTTCCAAGCCTTCCACTGTTATCGTATTTAGATGGACTTAAGTCATATTATTTGTAATAAGTTATCTTTTGAGACATTCGATGTAATAAGTGTGTGATTGCTACCTCTGTTATAAATCCCTCAAGTACTGTGCGTGTCATGATTACCGATCCAGGGATGACACTGATGCACAGAGATCAGACTGTTTGAGGTCTGGTCGCTACAAGATGGTATCAGAGCACACGCTGACTGTAGGACACGACCACTAAGCTAAAGCCCTTCATCACTACTCTCTTCTCATTTCTAACTCCTCTCCATTTTCTACTCTTTAGGATGACGGATGCAAGGATTAAGTTCACACAACCAGATGAAGACACCCCTTTTGGACGTCACCTGAAGGAAGTCACAAGATACCAGAACATTGGAATATCAAGCTTCACAGGGAATTACAATGCCACCTTACCAGAAGAAGAGTGCTGGATGATTCAAGTTCAAGTACCAGGAAGGACGTTTACGCCAGTCACTGAGCCCACAGAGTTTTCCTTTTATGCACCAACCTGGAGTCTAGGAAAGAGTATGGCAGCCCACATTACCATAGGACGCATTGGAGAAGTTTACCACAATGATCTCATGGATACTATCTACCAGATTTGTGTACGCCGAGATGAGCAATGGGAGATGATCAGCACCATGAAGGATAGATCGATTGCAGCTTTCATCCAGGAGTTAAAACAACACATTCGACGCCAGGAGAACCAGATGTGCGCAGGCATGACAGATTTGAAGAAGGCAATGATAAGGATCACGGAACTGGAGGAAGAACTCAAGGCTACTCAAGAGGATTATATGGAGGAAATCATCGTACTAGTGGAGAAGAATGACGGCCTGACAAGGAAGCTGGGAGTATTCATGGGAGACCCCGCGCCAGGAGGAGAAGACAACAGTTCCACTTGCCCGGAGAACTACATCATCATCGACGACACCGACTCGGATCCCGACGATAGCGATGATGACTATGTTGATGAAGCAGGAGCAGATATCATGGAGTCTTCGACCGATCAATTTTTTTCTAGACCACCATATTAGTAGTAGTATTCCACCATGTATATAGTATAGTCCGAGCACTTTTGTAACGATAGTTCTAGACCGATTGTATGCCCTTACTTGATTGATTGAGTGATATGTTTGTGTTTGTCTCATGTGCATATGGGTAGTGTTTTCCCCCTAGACCTCATTTTACTCTGTTTTCTCACCTTTTCTAATCCCAGCAGATTCCTCCAAGACGCGACAATGGATTTGCTTTCCCAGCGGAGCTCGCTCAGTTGATCCAGCAGCAGAATGCATTGATGCAGATACTAGTCCAGAATCAGAACCAGGGGAACCACAACAACAACCCACCCCCACCACCACCAGTTGATCACTTAGCCCATTTTCTTAGGCTGAATCCGCCGGTGGTCTCTAGTAGCACCGAGCCGATTGTTGCAGATGATTGGCTCCGCAAGATTGAAAGGGAGTTGACTACTGCAGGATGCACGGATGCGGAGAGAGTGCATTTTGCTGCACATCAGCTTGATGGACCCGCAACATCATGGTGGGAGAATTTCACAGTCACTTACCCCATTGACACAGTGACATGGGATCAGTTTCAGCAAGCTTTTCACACTGCCCATGTATCAGTAGGAGCTATGGCCAAGAAGAAGCGCGAGTTTCACAACTTACGCCAAGGAGGACGCACCGTTGGCCAGTATGTGGATGACTTTAGTAAGCTAGCACGTTATGCCCCAGATGACGTCGCTACATATGCAGCTAAGCAGGAGAAGTTTCTGGAAGGACTGAGTGATGAGCTGAGCATGCAGTTGATGGTAGCAAATTTCAATAACTACCAGGAGTTGGTAGATAGAGCTCCCATGATTGAAGGGAAGCAGCAGCAGATTGACAACCGCAAGAGGAAGTATGGGCAAGGGAAGTATAATTTTGGAGCTCATCAGAGGCCTCGTTTCACCCCGAACTCGGGAGGACTTGTCCATAACCATGGAGGTCACAATCACTCTGGAGGGAGTTCGCATAACCATAGTGGCGCCACGAACGGGAATGGTAATGGAGGAAGCAACGGACAGAACCGTTCCAACCCGGCAACACCCGCCAAGAAAGATCTAAGCCACGTTACTTGCTACAAGTGCCAGAAGACTGGACATTACGCCAATGAACGTCTTGAAGCTAAGAATTGAAACGGCAATGGAAGCTCTAGGAAGAAGCCGAACCCTTTCACCAGGGGACAAGTGAACCACGTTAGCGTGGAGGAGGTTGAAGCCCAACCCGATGCAGTAATAGGTAAGCTTTTGCTTAAGTCATTTACTGCAGTCGTACTTTTTGATACTGGTGCATCGCATTCATACATATCATGGGGGTTTATGGATAAGTTTAAATGGCCAACCCAAGCCCTTAGGTCACCCATGTTAGTAACCTCGCCAGGAGTAGAGTATATGGCTAGCCTATGGTGTGATCGGTGACCATTAAGGATTGGTAACTACCTGTTTCCCTCAGACCTAATAGTATTGGAGTCACAAGGACTGGATGTGATATTAGGCATGGATTGGTTATCAAAGTATGGAGGAAACATTGATTGCGCCAGTAAGTCGATTTTGCTCACCACCCAAGAAGGAAGAAGGATCAAGTATGTATCCCAGCATATGCCGAATAGGACTCAAGTGAATTCCTTATCAGGACTTGTACAGGAGGATGTACCAGTGGTGAAGGATTTTCCGGATGTATTTCCAGAAGAGTTGCCAGGCATGCCACCAGATAGAGACATTGAGTTTTTGATTGAGCTTTTGCCAGGCACAGGGCCAATATCTAAGAGACTGTACAAAATGCCCACAAAGGATTTGGAGGAAATTAAGAAGTAGATTAAGGAGTTACTGGATAAAGGTTATATTCGCCCAAGTTCGTCACCTTGGGGATCCCCAGTACTTCTAGTGGAGAAGAAGGATGGATCATTAAGGATGGTTGTTGATTATCAAGGATTGAATGAGGTGACGATCAAGAACAAGTACCCACTGCCGATGATCAATGATTTGTTTGACCAGCTGCTAGGGGCTAAGGTGTTTTCCAAAATCGGTCTGCGATAAGGGTACCACCAGCTGAAGATTCGAGAGCAGGATTGAAAGTGCTAGTTATCGACTAGAGGGGGGGGGGTGAATAGGCGATTTTTATGAAAGTCTTCAAAACATGAGAGTTTAGAAGACAAACAATAGAAACGAACCTATTGATATGCAGCGGAAGGTAGACTACACTAAGCAAGCCATAGTCAAGTATGCAATGAAGTGAAAGCACGAAGATTAATATCAGCTAGGTAGTAAAGATCAGGATGGAAGATAGTATGAAGACAAACAATGATAGTAGTTACACAGTGAAGTCAAACATGTAGTGCAAGCAGGCAATGACTTCACGAAGACAAACTGTAAGTAAGGAGAGGGAGAGGATAGAACCTGTCACTTGTTGAGGACACAAGATTTGTTGGACCAGTTCTAGTTGCTGTGACAATTGTACGTCTGGTTAGGGAGGCAGAGATTCAACTCAGAAGACCGCGTCTTCACCTTATTCCCCTTGAGCTAAGGACACCCAGTCCTCACCCAATCACTCTCATAAGTCTTCAAGGTAGACTTCCAAACCTTCACAGACTTCGTTCACCGGCGATCCACAATGACTCTTGGATGCTCAGAACTCGACGCCTAACCGGCTGGAGGATTCACAGTCCTCAAGTGTAACAAGTCTTCAGGTCACGCGGATAGAAAGACTTCAGTGATGCCTAACACTCTTTGTCTCTAGGTGTTTGGGCTTTGTCCTCGGAAGGATTTCTCTCTCACAAAAGCTTCGGAGGTGGGTTGCTCTCAATCGACAAAAGTCGTGCACTAACTCTAAGCAGCCACCAATTTATGGTGTAGGGGGTGGGCGATTTATAGCCACTAGGCAACCCGACTTGATTTGTCCGAGATGACCCTGTGTCACTAAGGAATTGACACGTGTTCCAACAGTCAGATTTCAAACACACGCGGCAGCTTTACTTGGGCTACAAGTAAAGTTGACTCATCCAGCTCTGGATAAGATTTGCTCTCATTGCCTTCGCTCGAAGACATAGGATTTTGGTTGAGCATCACTTGACCACTCGACTTTGTTCATCGGGACCTCACTTAACAAAGACGGTGGTTCCTATGACTCAACAAAGAAGAAAAGGAAACAACGAAACAACTAAGTCTTCGCGCTCCATAGTCTTCACGCAATGTCTTCTCTTGTCATAGTCTTCAATGTGAATATCTTCACATACCACCACTGTCTTCAATGTCTTCATACATATTTAGGGGTCATCTCCGGTAGGTAAGCCGAATCAATGAGGGACTACCACCTGTGTTATCCTGCAATTCTCACAAACACATTAGTCCCTCAACCAGGTTTGTCGTCAACACTCCAAAACCAACTATAGGGGTAGCACTAGATGCACTTACAATCTCCCCCTTTTTGGTGATTGATGACAAACTGGTTGAAGTTTTCAACGGGGATGAAAGTATGTGAAATTGTAAAGGATTTTGGTATTGTCTTCATAAGTAGCAAAAGGCTCCCCCTGAAGATGTGCATACAAGTAATTTGCTTTTGGAATGCAAATGCACATGGCAGGTTGTACTTGTGGAGATCCTCTTCAACTTATGAAGACAATTCATCATGCATGATTTGATATAACGAAGATAATGACATGCATAATGAAAATTGGACGTCTGCAATATGACTTCGTGCGGGATTTATCATCGCATCACAGAATAGCAAACCAGTAGCAGACGACCATCAAGTTTAAGTGTTACAACTCAAAGAACCAAATGTATCAAAAGCGTGAGTTGTAAACACTACGCAAAATATAAAGCAACCTCCCATATGGACCCGCTTGAAGACTATCAACTCGTATGCTTCTTCCCCTTTTGTTAGTAAGGACCAAAAAGGTTTGAAGACATAGAGCCTCTACTCGTTCCTAGAAGGAGTAGGAGAAGCTGTAGGATTGGCGTCGGGGTTTGGCGGTGCAGAAGAACTTGGTGCAGTGTCGATACGCGCTAAAGTTGGAGGTGGTGAGGTAGCATCATCTTGATCATCTATGAATCTAGCATTCACCGTTGCTGCTAAGGAGGAATAATCAGAGTCTTCAAGAGAGGGAGTTCAACGCAAGACAACATTCCTTGGAGGAGTGGAGTCAAACTTGAATCTTTCAGTGAAGCCATCGTCTTGAAGATCTGCTTCAGCACTCAGCAATGTCAAACTCTTCCATGACCTCCGACAGGTTCCATGTGTAACAAAGGCATTCTTGGTGGCAAGATTGCGAATGCGATTGACGTCCACCAAGAGGCTTTGCATCTGCCGCTTCAGCCAGTAGTGATGCTTATCCTGTTTCTGATGCAGGGCAACGAGAAGCTCTCGGTCATTGAGAACACGATATCGCTTCCGAGGCCTTTGAGCAATAGTGCTTTCAGTGGCTTCAGTTTGAGCACGGTGAGGTAAGCGTGTATTGCCAGCCAAAGGATAAACACGAGTGACGGCCTGGACTCCTTCAATGGGCTGTGTGAAGCTTTCGTGGTCAGCATTGTGAAGACAAACAGGCTCCTTGGCAGGCTCAGGGTATATGGCTTCAACTGACATATCAACCTCTGGCAGAAAGATCAGATGGTTGCGAGCAGAGGGCTGATAGTTGACAGCTGAATGAAGGTTGATGAGGTGCATAACCCATGGAGCGTAGAACTTCAGTGCAAAGAGATCAGAGCCTGATGCAGCCAACTGCCTGATAAAGAAGTCTTGAGCATTGAAACTGATGTCGTTGAAGATATAAAAGACCAAAGTCTTCATTGCTCCTACAAGTTTCGCTGCTGAAGAATGTCCTTTGACGGGCCATAGAGTTCGCCTGTTGATATGATAAATAGTGCGGGGCAGATACTCTAGGTATTCAACAAAGAACTCCTTAGGGTAATCAGCGTCATGTGGCAGAGGCTTCATCATGCTCAACATTTGGCTCATGTTGGGCTCTGGCTTCTGAAAGATGCCCTCCAATGCATTGCGGTGAAGCTGACAACCAGGTTCATATAGTTAACCTGGAGTGGGCAGACCAGTGAGCTCAATAATGTCAAGAGCTTTAGCTTCATGGTGTATGTTGCCTGTCATCCACTCAAGGACCCATGTCTTCGAATCCCTATTGTAGCCGCGAATGTGGAGGGTGGCATAGAATTGCAGCAGAAGCTCTTCATTGCAATGCTCCTTATCGCCATAAAAATTCAGCATCCAAAGATCACTAAGCGCCAAGGGCTTCTTCAAGGCATGGAAATCCAGCAATGGCTTCACAGTCAAGACACATATGAGGGAAGATGCGCCCTTGATCATAGAGAACACATGAGTAGTAGCTGCGCTACTGATAGCTCCAGAACCGATCAGATGAAATCCTTGGCTTGGAATAGGGGTTCTTGGCACTGTCAAAGAAAGTGTTGTGCGCAATGAAGCCATTTGCATTGAAGGACCCTGGTGAAGTGGCAGTACCTGGAAACCTGGGCAGCCTTGGCTTTGGCTTCTGGACCTGAGGCCTGTGCTCGACATGATAGTCAAATTGCGGACCAGCAACAGGAGGAGGAACCGGAATGGGCCTTCTGACAGTGACCAGCTGACCATAATTGTATGCTTGCTCGATAGTGTGTGGCCTAGGAGGCGGTACTGGAGCAGTGGCATTGGCATTAACTTCAGGCTGCAGATTTGCTTCAGGTGCAGCATTGGCTTCAGGTGCAATCACTTCAGGCACCACATTAACTTCAGGCGCCACAGTAGCTTCAGCCATGACAACGTCATTGGCTTCAATTGAGTTGTTTGTGGCTGCCTCAGTATTGTTAACCTCCACTTGAGTAGCTGGAGGGTCAGACACGTTCTCCTTGAGAACAACTTCAGGGTTGGACGGGGGTGTAGCAACACGATCTTCTTTAACTCTTGGTTCTTCTTGGTCATCGGCTGATGCAGCCGGAATATCTTCAGCCGCGTTGGCTTCAGACTCGAAGTTGTTCACAGTTAGAGAGGCTTCAGGAAATACTTGGCGTGATACCGATTGGCGCTCTTCTCCTTCTGGAACACTCGACAAAGTGGCTTGAGGCCTTGGTCCCTTACAAAGCCTGCGGAAAGCTGGCGACGCTTGTGGAGATGGAGTAGGTTGGGCCTCAAAGTCATCATCTTCAAGCACCGGAGCAGTGACTTGAGTTGGGGGAGTAGTTGGTGTTTCTTCTTCACGAGGTGAGTTTTGTGGGTGATTAGCCCATGAGTCACCCTGAGCAATTGGCGTCAAAGGATGACCAATGCTGATGAGTTTGTTGTTCGTAAGAACGGGCGATGATACCACATTGTGTTCGATCTGAGGAAGGACTTCATCATCTTCTACATTGTCGTGTTGACCAATGTCTTCAGCTGTAGTGGGGTCAACAGCTGGAATGTCTTCAGTTCAGGAGCCTCTGGGGAAGCAGGCTCATGAACTATTAAACGACGTTCTTGTTGTGCAGATGCAGGATGAGCAACCGAAATTGGCTCGATGACAAGGGGCTCTGTGGGAGCAGCCAGATCTTTTTCTTGGTTTTTCGCTTCTTGGTAGGTGGAGCATCGTCAGTGGTGTTCTTGGTCTTGCGCTTTATGGCTTTGGCTTCAGCTGCCCTTGTCTTCTGAAGCTGTGAAGCCACTGTGGGGACCTTAGGCTTCACGCCTGTCATACTAGCGGGGAAAACAATGCGAGGTTCTTCCCGCCTGGATGGTTCAGCTTGGTCCACAGTAGGCTTCTTCTGCTTGGCAGCCATCTTAGGGTCAATGCCAGGACGCCCAAGTGCCTTGCGCTTCTCAGCTTCATTGTAAGCTTGAACACACTTTGCAGCCAGAAGCTTCACTCGCTCTCGAGAACCTTTGGCTTCTTCACGTTTATTGTGAAATGCTTCCTTGAGCTCATGCAGCATGACCTTGAAGTTCTGGACGTCTGTTACGCTGAGCTTGGCCATGTGCTTCTTGAACTGAGCCTTTTCATAGTCGATCTTGTGCTTCAGCTCAACAATTTTCTGAGCAAGAGCCAGCTCAGGAGCAATGGCGCCATGGAAGGAGACGCTTAGGCCAACGGGAAGGTGTAGATCATCAAAGCTGAGATTGGGGGTATCAAACCACTCATCAATGAAATTGTTTAACACTTCCACGTCAAAGAGAGGCAAATCATTGAATATTTCTGCGTCTTGCTTGCTCTTTATCAGCAGTTCAAGAGCGTCATCAGCAAGATCTTCGTCACTCGACAGATCAATGGCGTCGTTCTCACTCCTCAGAACAGCAGCAGGGGTCAGAGCTGGACTAGTGGTGTGCATGGGATTCTTTTTCTTCTTCTCAGACTTGGAGATGCGTGAGAGATCTTCTGACTGCACACTTGGTGCAGGAGGAGCAGTGGCCAGAGGCTTCGCTCGCAAAGCTTTTGGTGCAAGGGATGGCTTCGAAGCCTTGGGTTTCTTCAGCTTCTTAGACTTCTGTAGAGCAGGCGCTTCGTCAGAGTCAGCGTTGTCTGCAGGTTGATCCATGGTAATCCCCTGAACCATGATATGAGTGATGAGACCTTCTAGATTGTAGAAGGGCCCAACAAGATTGGGTTCAGCTTCACGTGTGCCATCGGCACGAGGATCAGAGGGACCAGGATTGAAGTATAATCCTCGCTACTTGTTGTTCTCTTTGGCCGAGTTCTTGGCAAACTGAAAGTTGCGCTTAAACAGATTGTCATCACGACACCATAGCAATGAAGATGAGTCGGCATCAGTAGGCTGCGGTCCACGTACCATGCAAGGGTAGAAGCCTTGATCAATGGCTTCAGCTCTGGACCTTGGTGGAAGATTTTTGTACAAGATGTCTCTCCAGGGTCGCTTGATGGCATTCTTCTCAGCATATTCCTGGGTCACGAACCTGTACTTGTACCATTGTTCTGCCCAATATCTCGAATCCATTGGATTCGTGTTTTGCACTGATTGTAGTCTTCCCCTGGATCTGTCTTGTACAGCTCATAGAGATCTGGTGGCAAATCCTTTGATGTATTCCCACGGCGCTATCTGCCACCCTTCCTTACTGACTTATCTGTTGCCATGAAGTTTAGACTGAATGGCTTCAGCACTGTCAAAGGCTTCCGTCTGCTGGTCAGACAGGAACTGGCTTCAGGAGAGTTGATATGATGTCGTAAGAATTCGCAAATGAATGCGCACTATGAGAACCAAGGATTCTCCACGGACATGTACCGTGACAAAGATTAGAGATGCGAGGAAGGGAAGAGGTCATATGCATTCTCAGAAGATTTTGAAGATAAATCAGTTTAGAAGACATTGACCTCATAGCGCAAAGACATTCACTTATATGTTGAGAGTTGGTTCCAGATTTGTATGAATTCAAGAATAAGTATAAGTGAGGAATCTAACCACGTGTGAAGCATAAGTGAATATACTTGGCATCATGTGAGATGCAGAACAGGATAGATCCAAATTTGTGGAGGCAGAAACTACTTTTGGTAGAAAGGATGAATCTCTAGGATCACAAAGACGGTAAAAAAAGAGTTTTAATTTACCACACGATGAACTGCTAGACGGAGTAGAAGATGAGGCCGAGCAGTTCGATCTTCCGTGCCCTAACTTGGTGACGGAGGACACCTATGGCGGCGGCGGAGAAGACGATGTTCGCGGCCGGCGTGAAGACGTCATCGGATCGGTTGCGGCAGCTAAGCGCTTTGTCACCAAATACGAGAGCTAGCGGTGACGCTAGGGCTTGTCGAGGTGGAGAGGTGGAAGAAGTGTTTTGACCACGATGGGATGTGCATTTATAGGGAGAGGGACGGCACAGCGCAATTATGCAGGTGCCCCTGGCGGTTCACATCTTAGGGACACATGGCGAACATGCAACACATTGGGAGTTGTACCATGTTCCCACGCACGTCTGGACTGTCAGGTGGTCGTTTCGGCTTCTCCGGGTTTCAGGCAATAAGAATTGAGCATTTAAAACAGATTTAATGTTTGTCTCTGTATCTTTTGCTGACAAAGACGCAGAGAAGACATTCGACAGTTTCAATAGAATGCATATGATTTGGATAGATAGAGTTTGAGGGAGAAAGCATAGAGAGGTTAGGGTCCGATCACATTCACTTAGTTCAAAAGATTCAAACGATAAGACATAGCTATAAGTGAATGTTGTAGAGGACAGAACACTAATATATGTATATATATATCAAAATAAGACCAAATCAACATTGTGAAGATAAACATGAAGTCATGTTGATATTGAAAACAAACCAAATGTGAAGACATAGCAAATGTAACGCCATGAGAAAAACACTTCAAAAAGAAGAATTTGGTGGTGGCGTTACCCACCGTATAGGAAGTATTAGACCCAGACACGGCGCACAATTATCATGGCGCTCCGAAGTCAAATTCCGCGTTAATGTATTCACACTTAGAGTGTAAGTCTTCATTGATTGAAGATATACTTTACTTTGTGTGTTGCACATCTAAGTCATCAACATGCATAAGTGTTAGGATGTGTGCCTGATCACAAGACATTCGAGGATTCCAAGATATTTAGCTCACACCGCAACTTGCAAAACCTTTTCTCATCCAAGGGCTTTGTGAAGATATCTGCCAATTGCTCTTCAGTGTTGACGTGAATGATGTTAATATTTACCTTCATAACATGATATCTGAGAAAGTGATGACGAATTTCAATGTGCTTTGTCTTCGAGTGCTGAACTGGGTTGTTGGCTATCTTGATGGCGCTTTCGTTGTCGCGGTAGAGTGGTACTTGTTTCAGATGGATGCCATAGTCTGTCGGCGTTCTGGGAATGGGGGTCCCCAGACTTGCCTGCCTGCGGCCTGCAGCGTGGCTCAAGTGGGGGCCCAGTGCAGCCTAGCTTCATCAGCTCAAGCTCAAGACCCTCGCGAAGGGCCAAGCCTCGCGGGGTGGACAACAGGAAGCTTCCTCAGGAGCAGCCTCATCAGGTAGGCTAGCGAGGAGGCAGAGAGATCAAGGCAGGGCACCTCGCGAGGAGCCCGTGACGCAAGCCATCATGATCGAGACCAGGCGGGCGCCGGCCTGCGCAGTGTCCTTGTTTCCCCTTCGGTGCAAAGGGGGCAAGCACAGTCCAAGGCATCAGGCAAAGATTACCGTTACGGTACAACAAGACCAAGACCACTAGAACGGCAGGATGGAGGTCATCGTGGAGCCCAGGACAGCATCATCATCAGAGCCTTTGGCAGCCGAAGACCAACTTTAGTCAGGATAAGTGTACCAGATGTTCCCCTTCAAAATGGCCAATTGTTGGCGCCCTTCCCGCTCATTATTTGGGAAGAGGCCCAGGGCCTCCCCCTATAAATAGGACTAGCCACCACATTAGAAAGGGGAGGATACAGATCACGCATAGAGAGAGAGAGGCGACTGAACTCACCCAAGAAGTTCGTCGCACCAACTCAAGAACAGCCCTCGCGAGGATGTTCTCCCTTGTACTATTCATCATCAGCCCCTGAGGCAATCCACCACACCACACGCTGGAGTAGGGTATTACACCACAATGGTGGCCTGAACCAGTATAAATCTCGTGTCCCCTGTGTGTTCTTCCTTCTAGCCTAGATCCTTTGTGAGACTTCGATACGTGAGCCGGTAGGGGAAAGATCTCCGTGCGCACCCCAGATTTCGTACCTCAAGGGCTGGCGGAACCCGAAATCCGACATTTGGCGCGCCAGGTAGGGGTGCGCCGGAATCATTCTTCCGTTGGTCGCGTGTGATCTTCCGTTGTGTCCATGGCTAATGCTCGCCGAGCCTGCGCCGAGCGTCGGGCTGCTCTCGCCACCCGCGTCGCCCAGACGGCGCTCGTCGGCGGTCGCCCCTGTCGTTCCGTGTCGCCTGCCGCCAACGCCGCCATCGGCCCTGCGGGGAACGATCAGCAGGCATCGTCCCTGCATCCTTCGGTGTGGAGGGAAGGCGGCACTGCCACCCCGTCGCTGGCTCCTGCCGGTTCGTCGTCCCACGCCCGTTGCGCCCCCACGGACACGCCGCCCGCTCCAGCAGCCGATGCAGGCACTGGGTCCAGGGGGCTCCGAGACTTGGCCCCCGCCTTGCGGCAGGTGCAGTGGCCGCTCAAGTTCAAGCCCGAGATGCCGCCGCGCTACAACGGCGCGAAGGATCCGCTGGTTTTCCTGCTGGCGTACGAGGAGGCCATCCTCAAGGCCGGGGGCGACGACAGGGTGATGGCCAACTGGTTTCCCATGGCCCTCACCAGCGTTCTGCGCATGTGGCTGCTCCACCTACCGACGGCTTCTGTGACCTCCTAGGGGGAGCTGCGCGACCTCTTCCTCGCCCATTACGCCGCGCCAGTGCCCCCGGTCATCGCAGCTCTCCTGGGTGGCTCACAGGCGCCACCTTCGAGCCGCCACGTCAAGCCATTCACCAACCAGATCGGCACCGCCTCCAAGCTCCGAGAAGCCCCCCCTGGGCTGGGTGGCGCCGGAGGCCGATCTGACCTTCAACTCGGACAATCACCCCTCCAACCCCGCCGGTTCGGGTGCGCTCCCGATGTTGTGCACCCCCACCATCTGCCAAGTGGCCGCCACCAGGACCCTTATTGATGGCGGTGCCGGCCTCAATGTGCTCTCTGTGGAGGCCTTTAGCCTCCTCCACGTGCCACCAGAGCGGCTTCAGCCCAGCAGGCCTTTCTCGGGTGTCGGAGTCGGTTCCACCGCCTCCTTGGGACAGATTCGCCTCCCGGTGACCTTTGGCACCTACAACAACTTCCGCACAGAGCTGATCGACTTCGACATTGCCCCAATCGGCCTTCCCTACAACGCCATCCTCGGCTACCGGCCTTGGCCCGGTTCATGGCAGCAACTCACCCGGCGTACAATCTCATGAAGATGCCCGGGAGCAGCGGCGTCCTTACTGTGTCAGGAGACAGAAAAGTTGCACTGCAGGCGCTCAAGCTTGCTTTCAAGACGGCCGCGGTGGCGCAGCCCGCCAGCATTGACTCCCTCGAGCTCAAGGGGGCTGCGCTGGCTAAGAAGAAGCAGCTGTTCACCTAAGACAAGGCAGAAACGAAGCAGGTACCGGTCGACGGGGACGGGTCCAATGACGCCACCTTCACGATAGGTGCCAACCTTGAACCCGAGCATGAGGAGGCCTTGGTAAAATTCCTGCGCGCGAACAAGAAGGTGTTCGCATGGGAACCTGATCAGCTAGCGGGGGTCCCGAGGGGTGTGATTGAGCATCACCTCAACGTGTGCCCCAATGTGCGCCTCGTAAAGCAGAAGGCGAGGCGACAGTCCACTGAGAAGCAAGCTTTCATCATCCAAGAGACCCGCAAACTAGAGGCAGCAGTGGTTATTCGCGAGATCCGCTACTCGAATTGGTTGGCTAACCCGATTGTCGTGCCGAAGAAGGGAGGAAAGGAGCGCATGTGTGTCGACTTCACCAACCTCAACAAGGCCTGCCCGCAGGATCCATTTCCGCTCCCTCGCATCGACCAGATCATCGACTCCACCGCTGAGTGTGACCTGTTGTGCTTCCTGGATGCCTTCTCGGGCTATCACCATATCAAGATGGCGGTAGAAGACGTGGAAAAAACGGCTTTCCTGACCCCGTGCGGAGTGAACTGCTATACATGCATGCCGTTTGGGTAGTGCAACGCAGGCGCGACCTTTCAGCGGCTGATGCACATCGCCTTGGGCCGGCAGCTCGAGAGGAACGCTGAGGCTTACGTCGATGACATTGTGGTGAAGTCTCGGGAGGCAAAAACCCTGAAACAGGACTTGGAAGAAACCTTCGCGAGCCTCAATGAAGTAGACCTACGGCTCAACCCGGAGAAGTGCGTGTTTGGAGTCCCCTCGGGCAAGCTCCTGGGTTTCGTCGTGTCCCACAGGGGCATCGAGGCCAACCCGGAGAAGGTCAAAGCAGTCGAAGACATGAGCCTGCCGAAAACCCTCAGAGAAAGGCAGAAGCTCACCAGGCGTGTAACCGCGCTAGGACGATTCATCTCCAAGATGGGGGAATGAGCACTGCCCTTCTTCAAGCTGATGAAGAAGAAGGGCCCCTTCGAATGGACTGAAGAGGCCGACAAGGCATTCCAAGATCTCAAGAGGTACCGTACCAGCCCTCCGGTGATGGTAGCTCCGCGTCCTCAGGAGCCCCTGGTGCTCTACCTTGCAGCCACCCCCTACTCCACCAGCGCAGCACTGGTGGCGGTTAGGGAGGAGCGTCGGACCAAGGCCGCAGCAACCGTCCGGGCTGAAGCCAAGCGAAGCCAAGAAAGCCTCGCAAAGACCGCGACCGCAGCCGAAAAGGATCAGCCGCAGCAGGGGAGCGCAACCGGAGCAGAAGAGGCCTTTCCAAGCGATCAAGTGCTGGGGCTCCGTTGTCTCAGGAGGCGCCTCAACCTCCGGAGGACACAAGCAGCGCCAGCACCCTCAACCTCGTCGAGCATCCCGTGAACTTCGTCAGCACGGTGCTACGGGATGCAAGGGCGCGGTACCCCATGCCTCAAAAACTCCTCCTCATGCTATTGGTAGCCTCGCGAAAGCTGCAGCACTACTTCCAAGGCCATCCCATCAAGGTCGTCTCAGCATACCCCCTCGAAAGGGTACTCAGGAGCCCCAACTCGGCTAGAAGAGTCGCTGAATGGAACATCAAACTGCAAGCGTTTCAGCTAGAATTCAGCATGACCAGAGTCATCAAGGGAGCCGCACTTGCAGATTTCATGGAAGAATGGGCGGAGGCACCGGGCCTCGAGGCAGGCGAGGACCGATCACTTTCCACGGGAAGCGATGCACCGGACGGCTGGGTCATGTACCTCGACGGAGCATTCTCCCGACATGGCGCGGGGGGGCGGCGCAGTGCTTGTATCTCCTACTCAGGACAAGCTCTACTACGCTGTACAACTCTGTTTCCAGCACGGAGAAAAGGTCTTGAACAACATAGCAGAGTACGAAGGCCTGATAGCAGGCCTGAAAGCTGCAGTCGCCTTGGGGGTAAAGCGCCTCATCATCAAGGGCGATTTGCAACTCCTCATCAACTTCTCCAACAAGATATACGAGCCGAAGGACGAGCACATGGAAGCCTACCTCGCGGAGGTTCGTAGGATGGAGAAATAGTTCTGGGGGCTGGAGTTGCAGCATGTGCCTCGCGGCACCAACCAAGAGGCTGATGACATCGCCAAGAGCGCTTCCAGGCGGCTGCCTCAGGAGCCTGGCGTCTTCGAGGAGCGACTCTTCAAGCCCTCAGTAGCACCATCACTATCGAGCACGGCGCAACCTCGGGAGGAGCTCCCTCAGCCGCCTGCCTCGGGAGCCCCGGCCTGCGGCCCGGCCTCAGGGGCACGCCTGCTCCTGGCGTTGGAGCCTCGGGAAGGATGTTGGATCGCAGAGCTCAAGAACTACTTGACGCAAGGGACCCTACCGGAGAAGGAGGAGGACGCGGAGCGCGTGGCGCGGCAAGCCACGGCCTACTACATCGAGGATGGAGAGCTCTACCGGAGGCGACCAAATGACATGTCCCTACGTTGCATTTCCAGAGAGCAAGGGAAGGAGCTGTTGGTAGACATACACGATGGAGACTGTGGGCATCACTCATCGTCACGAACCCTCATTGGCAAGGCGTTCCACAACGGATTCTACTGGCCCACAGCACTCAATGACGCCGTTGAGCTGGTGAAGGCTTGGGAGGCCTGCCAATTCCACGCCAAGCAGATCCATCAGCTGGCAGGGGGACTGCAGACTATACCCCTCTCATGGCCGTTTGCAGTTTGGGGGCTGGACATTCTGGGCCCGTTCCCTCGGGCGCCAGGGGGCTATCGCTACCTCTACGTCGCCGTGGACAAGTTCACCAAGTGGGCTGAGGTGGAAGATGTCCGCACCACCCCAGCGGGCTCCGCCGTCAAGTTCATCAAGGGACTCGTGAGCCAATTTGGGGTGCCTAACCGCATCATCACCGACAACGGTTCGCAATTCACCAGTAACCTCTTCAAAACGTACTGTGCTAACCTTGGAACACAGATATGGTACGCTTGGATAGCACACCCCCGAAGCAACGGCCAGGCTGAGCGAGCTGGAGGCCTGCGGCAGGGGCTGGTACGACGAGCTCCAGTCTGTGCTGTGGTCTATCCGCACGACCGCGACCAGGCCGACTGGAGAGACCCCGTTCTTCCTCGTCTACGGAGCTGAGGCCGTCCTCCCTCACGAGGTCAGTCGTCGTTCCGCATGGGTCCTGGCATTTGACAAGACGCAGCAGGACGCCATGCGGGGGACGGATATCGTGCTGGGGGAGGAACGCCGTCGAGAGGCCGCGCTGCGAGCAGCAAGGTATCGACAGGCGCTGTGACGATACCACTGCCGCAACATCCGCCCCAGAACTCTTGAGGTAGGGGACCTCGTGCTCCGACGGGTCCTCTCCAGGGAGGGGTTGCACAAGCTCTCTCCCATGTGGGAGGGCCCATTCAAGGTTGTTCATGTTTCCAGGCCCGGCTCCGCGCGCTTGGAGACCCAGGAGGGGGTGCCCATCCAGAACTCATGGAACATTCAACATCTCTGAAGATTCTACCCCTGAGCGAGGCCCAGTGCCTATGGAAAAGGCCCGGTGCTTGTGAAGAAGGCCAATGCCTATGAAGCTACCGCATTTTGGGGAAGGCCCGGTGCCTGTGAAGAAGGCCAATGCCTGTGAAGCTGCCGCATTTTGGGGAAGGCCCAGTGCCTGTGAAGAAGGCCAATGCATGTGAAGCTGCCGCATTTTGGGGGAAGGCCCGGTGCCTATGAAGAAGGCCAATGCCTATGAAGCTGCCACGTTTTGGAAAAGGCCCGGTGCCTGTGAAGAAGGCCAATGCCTGTGAAGCTCGCCGCCCGTGACACTCTCACGTAATAATGAGTGGGGCTGTACACGCCCCGGAGTCTCCGGAGTGCCGCCCTCGGGCCTCGGGGGCTCCCGCCCACGCCCAGTGGCCGCACTTAGCTCCGTGCTGGTGAGAAGACGTCGAAGACTAGATTAGGTGCCGGACGCGGCTTTTCCATTTGCTTTCTGCAGTTGGCTTGTTCGTTCCTATTTGAAGTTTTATTAGTGTTGTTGCCGTCTCTAGCTTGTGTATCTTTGTCTTTTTCACTCACTTGCCTCGTTTTCTCTCGCGCAAGTCTCACAAGGGAGGTACACGGGCACACTCATGAGTGTTTTCTGCCCCGGTCGTTTGAAGCTTTCTGTCCGAGTCCACCGCGGGAGTACCCCTCCCAGTCCGTGCCCCACGGGCATCGCGACGCGAGCACTGGACCTGGGTCGGTCGCCCCCGCAACCAAGACCGGAAGCTACCCCTACTGACTAATCCTTGCAGGACATGAAGCGCACGGCGAGTCCTCGGCCTCGGGAGGCAAAGACCACGACAAGCCCCCCCGAGCTAAGTAGTTCCCGCACACGGGCACGTGGCACGAAAAGATAACACAAAAATAGCGGAAGCAGCACGATGATTAACAGCGACAGTTCAACACACTCCTGTGGGGCCCAATACTACTTTCTTTTTTGCGCAGGAAAGAAAGAAAAACAAAACAGGCACAACTTGCTCGGCACTGACTCGCGGCGAGGGCTCGTACTGCCTCCAGGCTCAGTCAGATCCTCCCTCTCGCTTCACCGGGGTGCAACGGCGGACTGACCCGCTACCTTCCCCCAGGCGGGCGCGACGACGCGGGGGCTGGTCGCGACCACCACTGGAGGAGCTGCTGTCCGAAGGAAAGTTGCCGAAGCTTGGCGAGCCCCGAGCGCCGCTACCCACGCGCCTGCCACCATCTTCGTCCTGATCAATGCCGGGGCTGGGCACACGGCCGTAGTCATCGTCTTCGAGGCAGCACCTAGCACGGCGGCCGTCTTCCCCGAACACCCTCACGTAGAGGGTGGCATTGCCGTCAAACTTAAAGTGCAGGGTGCACCTCCGGCTCAGGCCACGCGCGCGGGCAAACGTTTGCCAGCCGTGGGTCAGGGCCGCATCCCCGGCGACGGAGAACTCAAGCGAAACCCAGGAGGCCCTGCTGCAGCAACCGTCCGCCTGAAGCCAGAGGCCGCCAGGAGCGCCGGCCTGAAGTTCACCTACAAAGAAGCGGGGGAGGCCGAGCCAGGGGCTGGTCAGCTCCGCCGACCACACGACGAACTCCGGCAGAATCTCCGCCGAGCGGAAGTGTGGCCTGGGGGGTCGCGCAGCTGCGGCGTGCCTCCCATCTGCAACCGGGCGCTCATCGCCGCGCTGGGGACCGCCTCTACGACTACGGGAAGCCACCACGGGGGCCGCAGGATGCTTGCAAGGGCGGCCCCGGCCGTGCTTGGTCGGAGGAGAGTCAGGCCCTTCCTGACGGGCCTTTCCCTTCTCCGCGGCCGAGAACCTCTTCAGCGGAGCCATGGGAGTGGCGAGTAGCCGAGATGGAGAGGAAGGAGTAGCAGGGAGAGATGAACTGGAATGGCTCGCGCCGTACCATACTTATAGACGGAGGAGGCCAACCGTCGGCCTCCGCGATCGCAGGTAATCATGACCCATTTTTGCATGCAAGGACTTGTCAATTCATGCGGTTGCCGAGGCATCGTGGGGAAGAGGATACACCCATGTCCAATCAACCGCCACACGGCGCCCTAGGCCACAGGCTATTTGGGCCCGCGGCGCTTCGCACTTGCCCCTTCGCTTCTCTGCTAAGCCAAGTCCGGGCGCGCCTTGGATCTGGGGGCTACTGTCGGTGTTCTGGGAACGGGGGTCCCCAGACTTGCCTGCCTGCGGCCTGCGGCGTGGCTCAAGTGGGGGCCCAGTGCAGCCCAGCTTCATCTCGTCAAGCTCAAGATCCTCGTGAGGGGCCAAGCCTCCCGAGGCGGACAACAGGAAGCTTCCTTAGGAGCAGCCTCATCAGGCAGGCTCGCGCGGAGGCGGAGAGATCAAGGCAGGGCACCTCGCGAGGAGCCCGTGACGCAAGCCATGATGATCGAGACCAGGCGGGCGCCGGCCTACGCAGTGTCCTTGTTTCCCCTTTGATGCAATGGGGGCAAGCACAGGCCAAGGCGTCAGGCAAAGGTTACCATTTCGGTACAACAAGGACCAAGACCAGCAGAACGGCAGGATGGAGGTCATCGTGGAGCCCAGGACGGCGTCATTGTCAGAGCCTTTGGTAGTCGAAGACCAACTTTAGTAAGGATAAGTGTACCAGATGGTCCCCTTCAAAGTGGCCAATTGTTGGCGCCCTTCCCGCTCATTATTTGGGAAGAGGCCCAGGGCCTCCCTCTATAAATAGGACTAGCCACCACAGTAGAAAGGGGAGGATCCAGATCACGCATAGAGAGAGAGAGAGGCGACTGAACTCACCCAGGCAGTTCGTCGCACCAGCTTAAGAATAGCCCTCGCGAGGCTGTTCTCCCTTGTACTATTCATCATCAGCCCCTGAGGCAATCCACCACACCACACACTGGAGTAGGGTATTACACCACAATGGTGGCCTGAACCAGTATAAATCTCGTGTCCCCTGTGTGTTCTTCCTTCTAGCCTAGATCCTTTGCGAGACTTCGATACGTGAGCCGGTAGGGGAAAGATCTCCGTGCGCACCCCAAAGTTCGAACCTCAAGGGTCTGCCGGAACCCGAAATCCGACATATTCCTTGAGTGTTTGCTTCATCCATAGAAGCTGAGCGCAGCAAGATCCAGTAGCAATGTATTCAGATTCAGCGGTGGAGAGTGATACACAGTTCTGCTTCTTTGAAGACCAACAGACAAGTGATCGTCCCAGAAAGTGACATGTGCCTGATGTAGACTTGCGATCCACCTTGTCACCAGCATAGTCAGCATCCGAGAATCCAACTAGATCAAATTCTGAGCCCTTTGGATACCATAATCCTAATGTTGGGGTGTAAGCCAAATATCGAAGAATTCGCTTCACAGCAAAGTGATGCGATTCCTTTGGTGCCGCTTGGAATCGAGCACACATGCAAACACTAAGCATAATATCTGGCCTAGATGCACATAAATAAAGTAAAGAACCAATCATGGAGCGGTATACCTTTTGATCGAACTCTTTACCATTGGCGTCAGGGCCCAGACGGCTCTTGGCTGGCATTGGCGTCGTGTAACCTTTGCAGTCTTGCATTCCAAACTTCTTCAAGCAATCTTTGAGCTATTTCTCTTGAGATATGAAGATACCATTGCTTTGTTGACGAATTTCAAGACCAAGGAAGAACTTCAGCTCACCCATCATTGACATCTGATATTGCTCTTGCATCATGTGTCCAAATTCATCACTGTATTTCTAGATGGTGCATCCGATGATAATGGCATCCATGTATATTTGCCACACAAACAGTTCACCATCATATGTCTTCGTGAAGAGTGTGGGATGTAGGGAACCAGGTTTGAAGCCTTTGCTCTTCAGAAAGTATTTTAGTGTATCATACCAAGCGTGAGGGGCTTGTTTGAGGCCATACAGTGCCTTGTTTAGCTTGTGCACCATATCAGGATGTTTTGGATTTTCAAAGCCAGGAGGTTGTGCAACATACACTTCTTCTTCAATCTTTCCGTTGAGAAATGCACTCTTAACATCCATTTGATACAGCAGGATGTTGTCATGATTTGCATAGGCTAGTAATATGCGAATAGCTTCAAGCCTAGCCACGGGAGCAAACGTTCCATCGAAGTCAATCCCTTCAACTTGAGTGTATCCTTGAGCAACGAGACGGGACTTGTTTCTCACAACTTGACCATGCTCATCTTGCTTGTTGCGATATATCCATTTTGTGCCTATTATGTTGTGCTTGCGAGGGTCAGGACGCTTGACAAGTTCCCAGACATTATTCAGCTTGAACTGTGGAAGCTCTTCTTGCATGGCTTGAATCCATTCAAGTTCCATGAAGGCTTCAACAACTTTCTTGGGTTCAGATATTGAGACAAATGCAAAGTGCCCACAGAAATTTGTTAGCTGTGTTGCTCTTCAACGAGTGAGTGGACCAGGCGCATTGATGCTATCAACTATCTTCTCAATCTGTACTTCATTTGCAACACGAGGATGAACTGGACGAAGATTTTGCTCTTGCTAATCATTGTCATCGTTAGGAGGATTGTCTTCGGGCTGAGCATTGTCTTCAGGTTGATTAGGTGCAGAAATGATAAGTTCCTCTTCAGACTGTGCTTCAGACGGTATGATTTCTCCAGTTCCCATTAGCTTGATGGATTCACTAGGTGGAACTTCATCTAGCACATTTGGCAGGTGCTCTCTTTGCGAGCCGTTAGTCTCATCGCCGCACATCCACAGTTTCAACCACTTTATAGTGAAAGAGATTGAAGACTCTGTAGGAGTGCGAATCCTTTCCGTAACAAATCATAAAACCTTCATGTGCTTTCGGTGCAAATTTTGAAGTGTGATGTGGATCCTTGATCCAGAACCTAGCACCAAACACTCTGAAGTAACTGACATTTGGCTTCTTACCAGTGAGGAGTTCATAGGATGTTTTCTTCAGATGCTTGTGAAGATAAACACGGTTGATGACATGGCATGCAGTATCAATAGCTTCAGGCCAGAACTTTCTTGGAGTCTTGTATTCATCAAGCATCGTTCGTGCCATCTCAATGAGCATTCTGTTCTTGCGCTCCATGATGCCATTCTGCTGAGGTGTGTACGGAGCTGAGAACTCATGAGTGATGCCCAATGTATCTAGGTAAAGGTCGAGACCGGTGTTCTTGAACTCTGTGCCGTTGTCACTTCTGATATGCTTGATCTTGACGCCATAATTGTTCATGGCACGGTTGGTGAAGTGTCTGAAGACATCCTGCACTTCAGTCTTGTAGAGAATTATATGCACCCATGTATATCTGGAATAATCATCAACAATGACGAAGCCATAGAGACAAGCAGTAGTAGTGAGAGTAGAGTAGTGAGTAGGGCCAAATAAGTCCATGTGTAGCAGCTCGAAGGGTTGAGATGTCGTCATAATTGTCTATGAGGGATGCTTGGCCCTAGTCATATTTCCAGCTTCGCAGGCATCGCACAAGTGATCCTTCTTGAACTTGACGCCCTCGATGCCTATGACATGCTTCTTCTTTGTGAGAGTGTGTAAGTTCCTCATGCCAGCATGCCCTAGCCTCCGATGCCAGAGCCAGCACTCTGAAGCTTTTGCTAGAAGACATACTGCAAGCTGTGGTCCTGCTGAGAAATCTACCATGTACAGATCATCTTTCCGGTACCCTTCAAATACTAGAGACTTGTCAGATTCCATTAGTACAAGGGAACGATATTTTCCAAATACCACAATCATGTTCAAGTCACAAAGCATTGAGACAAACATTAAGTTGAAACCAAGGGATTCAACAAGCATCACTTTATCCATGTGCTGATCCTTTGAGATTGCAATTCTACCTAGACCCAATACCTTGCTTTTACCAGTGTCAGCAAATGTGATGTGACTCTTGTCAGATGGACTTAAGGCTGAGTCCATGAGAAGACTTCGATCACCAGTCATATGATTAGTGCATCCGCTATCCATAATCCATTCTGAAGCATGAGGTGTCATACCCTCTGATGCAGTTAGGGGATAGGCTTCACCAAGAGTATTGTGAAGCATAAACATTTGACGCACAAGAGGATTATCAAAGCTCAGATCAAGATTAGGACTGATAGGATGATTGACAAGCGATTCAGGAACAAAATACATAGTGAGACCATTTGGGCATTTAATCTTGCGCCCTACAAGATGTTTTAGGTCCCCAGCAGTAGCATCAGACGCCTTTGATTTCCGGCTGGAGACCTTTCCCTGCAAAAGAAAGTTAATTCTTCTTAACCACCCACATCTTCAGGGGTGGCTTAGAAGCAATGAGTCTAAGCGCAGCATCTGAGAACTTCGGCTTTGAAGCCCTAGCAAATAGCCTTGCAGGATGTGAATAGTACTCATATGAATAAGTAGAAAAGTTCTTAGTTTTATGAACATAGCGTTTGAAGAAACATGCTCATATTCATAAGTCTGAGTATGATTTCCATGCAAAACATTGGCGTAGGGTGACTCAGGTGAGTCCTCTGTCTGTATGAACCCTTTGGACCATATGAAGCCTTTGTTCTGGGATTTGTCTTCTTCCCAGGTGGTGTCATGATGACATTCACAGGAAGATTCTCAAGATAACTTTTGGGAACCCAGATCTTCTTCATAGGTGGCCCATTCCTGCAGTTAGTACCAATATACCTGGCAAACACTTCACCATTCTGATTCTTAAATAGTTTATAGTTTGCATCAAAGGATTCATCAATGATAATTGGGTTAGCACAAGTGAAGCCAGATAAGGTGGATGGATCCACTGAAGGTCCCTCTGCAGCAACCCATGTGGTTTTGGGATAGTGCTCAGGCTTCCAGTAGGAGCCATCAACATTCATTTTCCTCTCGAACCCAACACCCTCTTTCCTAGGGTTTCGGTTCAGAATCTGCTTTTTGAGGACATCGCACAGTGTCTGATGCCCTTTGAGACTTTTGTACATCCCTGTTTCAAGCAATGTCTTCAACCTAGCATTTTCATCAGCAATAGTAGTGGTATCCTCAGCAAAGAGGTTAGTCACCACATCAACAGTTGAAGATATTGCAACAGTGGCAGCAGTAGAACATTCAGCAATAGAAGTAGCGTTATCACGCTCAAGGCATTTTAGACATGGTGGTTCAAATCCTTCCTGAGCGGGACTGGTCTGTTGAGCACGAAGTGACTCATTCTCCTTTTGAAGATCTTCATGAGCCGCTCTCAATTTCTCAAGCTCTTGCTTCCTTTGAAGATAATCATAGGAAAGCTTTTCATGAGTGGTTGAGAGTGTTTCATGACGACTTTGAAGTTCCTGGTACTTAACATGAAGATTTTTTATGTCTTCCATTAAGGACTGAGAACGGGTCATTTCCGCGTCCAACGGGTCATCGCTTTTGTCTAACAGTTTTTGAGTATGTTCCATAGCTTTCTGTTGTTCAGTTGCAATTTTAGCAAATGTTTTGTAGCTGGGTTTGGATTCACAATCAGAGTCATGTTCACTTGATGTTTGAAAGTAAGCATCGCGTGATTTTACCTTGGCACCACGTGCCATGAAGCAGTAGGTGGGAGCAGAGTAGTCCTTGTCATTAGCATCAGCGTTGGTGACGGGGCCATTGTCTTCAGTGTTGAAGATGGACTTGGCAATGTAGGCTGTAGCTAGAGCCAGACTTGCAGCACCAGGGTCAGACTCCTCCTCAGACTCCACCGCCGCCTCCTCAGAAGCAGACTCCTCCTCTGAATCCATCTCATTGCCAACAAAAGCACGAGCCTTGCCAGATGAGCTCTTCTTATGAGATGAAGACTTGGATGAGGTCTTGGAAGAAGACTTTTAGGATTTCTTCTTCTTGTTGTCATCAGAACCATATTCCTTGCTCTTCTTCTTCTTGTTGTTCTCATTGTCCCACTGTGGACACTCAGAGATGTAGTGTCAAGGTTTCTTGCACTTGTGAAATGTTCTCTTCTTGTAGTCATGAGTGGAAGCTTCATCATTTCTTGAGCTGGATCGTGAAGACTTTCTGAAGCCCTTCTTCTTAGTGAACTTCTGGAACTTCTTCACAAGCATAGAAAGTTCCTTTCCAATGCCTTCAAGATCATCAGAACTGCAGTCATATTCTTCATATGCCTTCAAGCACGAGTTCGGCCATAGTTGGGACCATAGATATCTCTTTTCTCAGATAGCTGGAACTCATGTGTGTTGAGCCTCTCAAGTATGTCAGACGGATCGAGTGTCTTGAAGTCTGGGCGTTCTTGTATCATCAGGGCAAGGGTGTCGAATGAGCTGTCAAGTGATCTCAGTATTGTCTTGACGATTTAATGCTTGGTGATCTCAGTGGCGCCGAGAGGACGAAGCTCATTTGTGATGTCAGTGAGGCGATCAAACGTGAGTTGGACATTCTCATTGTCGTTTCTCTTGAAGCGGTTGAAGAGGTTGCGAAGAACACCGATCCTTTGATCTCTCTAGGTTGAGACGCCTTCGTTGACCTTGGAGAGCCAGTCCCAGACTAGCTTCGACATTTCTAGAGCACTCACACGGCCATACTGTCCTTTGGTCAGATGACCATAGATGACGTTCTTGTCAGTAGAATCTAGTTGATTGAACTTCTTGACATCAGCAGGGGTGACACCTTCACCAGTCTTGGGAACGCCATTCTTGACGACATACCAGAGGTCAACATCAATGGCTTCAAGATGCATGCACATCTTATTCTTCCAGTAGGGATATTCAGTTCCATCGAAGACAGGGCAAGCAGTGGAGACTTTGATTATCCCTGCAGTAGACATAGCTAAAACTCCAGGTGGTTAAACCGAATCACACAGAACAAGGGAGTACCTTGCTCTGATACCAATTGAAAGTGCTAGTTATCGACTATAGGGGGGTGAATAGGCGATTTTTATAGAAGTCTTCAAAACATGAGAGTTTTGAAGACAAACAATAGAAATGAACCTATTGATATGCTATGGAAGGTAGACTACACTAAGCAAGCCACAGTCAAGTATGAAATGAAGTGAAAGCACGAAGACTAATAGCAGCTAGGTAGTAAATATCAGGATGGAAGATAGTATGAAACCAAACAATGATAGTAGTTACACAGTGAAGTCAAACAGGTAGTGCAAGCAGGCAATGACTTCACGAAGACAAACTGTAAGTAAGGAGAGGGAGAGGATAGAACAAGTCACTTGTTGAGGAAACATGATTTGTTGGACCAGTTCCAGTTGCCGTGAAAATTGTACGTCTGGTTTGGGAGGCTGAGATTCAACTCAGAAGACCGCGTCTTCACCTTATTCCCCTTGAGCAAAGGACACCCAGTCCTCGCCCAATCACTCTGGTAAGTCTTCAAGGTAGACTTCCAAACCTTCACAAACTTCGTTCACCAGCGATCCACAATGACTCTTGGATCCTCAGAACGCGACGCCTAACCGGCTGGAGGATTCATAGTCCTCAAGTGTAACAAGTCTTCAGGTCACGCTGACAAAAAGACTTCAGTGATGCCTAACACTCTTTGGCTCTGGGTGTTTGGGCTTTGTCCTCGCAAGGATTTCTCTCTCTCAAAAGCTTCAGAGGTGGGTTGCTCTCAAACGACAAAAGCCGTGCACTAACTCTAAGCAGACACCAATTTATGGTATAGGGGGTGGGCTATTTATAGCCACTAGGCAACCCGACCTGATTTGTCCGAGATGACCCCGGGTCACTAAGGAACTGGCACGTGTTCCAACAGTCAGATTTCAAACACACGCAGCAGCTTTACTTGGGCTACAAGTAAAGTTGACTCATCCAGCTCTGGATAAGATTTGCTCTCATTTTCTTCGCTCAAAGACATAGGATTTTTGTTGAGCATCACTTCAGTCACTCTGACTTTGTTCACTGGGACCCCACTTAACAGTACGGTGGTTCCTATGACTCAACAACGAAGAAAAGGAAACAACGAAACAACTAAGTCTTCACGCTTAATAGTCTTCATGCAATGTCTTCTCTTGTCATAGTCTTCAATGTGAATATCTTCACATACCACCATTGTCTTCAATGTCTTCACACATATTTAGGGCTCATCTCCGGTAGGTAAACCGAATCAATGAGGGACTACCACCTGTGTTATCCTGCAATTCTCACAAACACATTAGTCCCTCAACCAGGTTCGTCGTCAATACTCCAAAACCAACTAGGGGTGGCACTAGATGCACTTACAAGGATATACCTAAAACAGCTTTTACCACGAGGTACGGGCTATATGAGTATACCGTTATGTCGTTTGGCCTGACTAACGCGCCTGCCTATTTTATCAACATGATGAACAAGGTGTTTATGGAGTTTTTGGATAAGTTTGTTGTGGTGTTCATTGATGTTATTATGGTCTACTCGAAGAATGAATAATAACATAAAGAGCATTTGCGTTTGGTACTTGGGAAGCTCAGGGAACATCAGCTATACGCCAAGTTCAGCAAGTGTGAGTTTTGGTTGAAGGAAGTTGGATTCCTTGGACATGTTATATTCGGAGAAGGAATAGCAGTAGACCCCACCAAAGTTGTCACTGTGACAAATTGGGAGTCACCCACGTCAGTCGGAGAGATTGGAGTTTTCTTGGACTCGCAGGATACTACCGGAGGTTCATTGAAAATTTCTCAAGGATTGCGAAGCCCATGACAGAGTTGTTGAAGAAGGACACCAAGTTCAAATGGACTGAGGAATGTGAGGCCAGTTTTCAGGAGTTGAAGAAACGCTTGGTTACATCATCAGTGTTGATTCTGCCAGATCAACGGAAGGATTACGAAGTGTATTGCGACGCTTCTCGTCGAGGACTTGGAGTCGTACTTATGCAGGAGCGAACAGTTGTTTCATATGCCTCACGACAGCTTAAACCCCATGAGTTAAATTATGCTACCCATGATTTGGAGTTAGCAGCCGTAGTGCATGCGTTGAAGACTTGGAGACATTTTCTCATCGGAAACCATTGTGAGGTATACATGGATCACAAGAGTTTGAAGTATATTTTCACGCAGAAGGAGTTAAATCTCAGGTAGAGGAGATGGTTATAACTCATTAAGGATTATGATATGAGGTTGCATTATCATCCTGGAAAGGCTAACATAGTAGCCGATGCGTTGAGCCGCAAAAGTCATGTCAATACACTCATGACCGGAGAATTACCCAAGGAGTTGGCAGATGACCTTCGCGAGCTATGTTTGGAAATTGTTCCGAGAGGTTAGGTAGCACCTTTGGATATTCAATCTACTTTGATGGATAAGATCAGAGAAGCTCAGAAGATGGACAAGGAGATAGCTGAAATAAAGGAAAGGATGAGTAAAGGAAAGGCTAAAGGATTTCGTGAGGATGAGCACGATACCTTATGTTTTGAGGACCGCGTATATGTGCCAAATGATCAGGAGATCAGGAAGCTGATTTTGTAGGAGGCCCATGATTCGCCATATTCGATTCACCCAGGAAATACCAAGATTGTCATGCCCAATATGCGACCCTATCCCAAAGGAACTCGACGGTCCCACCAAGGATAGACCTGCATATTGAAACGCTTTTTCAAGGTGGATATCATTACATCAACATTACATAATACATAGGGATACATACATAAGGCACAAATGCCACAAGAATACAACAACATCATATACAAGATCAACATCCGACTACGGATGAAACATAAACAGAAACCCAAACGACATCCACCCTGCTAGCCCAGACTGCCGACCTGGAACCTATCCCCTGATCGAAGAAGCAGAAGAAGAACCCAAGACAAGCAAGCATCGCTCTCGCGTCATGATCATCGCAAACTTGTACCTGCAACTGGTGGTGTAGTAATCTGTGAGCCACGAGGACTCAGCAATCCCATTACCATGGGTATCAAGACTAGCAAAGCTTAATGGCAAAGGAAGGGGTAAAGTGGTGAGGTTGCAGCAGCGACTAAGCATATATGGTGGCTAACATACGCAAAAGAGAGCGAGAAGAGAAACCAAGGAACGGTCGTCAACTAGTAATGATCAAGAAGTGATCCTGAACTCCTGCCTACGTCAAACATAACCCAGAAACCGTGTTCTCCTCTCGATCAACCCGAAAAGAGACACTCACGATTCGCTACGGTTGGTGTACTTTAATTAAGATCAACTTCGGGTTTTCTACAACCGGACATTAACAAATTCCCATCTGCCACATAACCGCTGGCACGGCTTTCGAAAGTTTATACCTGCAGGGTGTCCCAACAGCCCATGATAAGCTCTCGCGATCAACGAAGGATATTCCTTCTCCCGGAAGACCCGATCGCCTCGGAATCCGGCTACAAGACATTTCGACAACAATAAAACAAGACCAGCAAGACCGCCCGATGCTGCCGACAATCCCGATAGGAGCTGCACATATCTCGTTCTCGTGGCAACACCGGATGAGACAAAGCTACGAGTAAAATCAAGCCTCGAGTTTCCCGTGGTGGCCCAAGCAAGTGTTTCTCGTTCGAACCAGCACTTAGAGAAGCACTGGCCCGGGGGGGGGGCTAAAATAAAGATGACCCTTGGGCTCCGGAAACCCAAGGGAAAAAGGGCATAGGTGAGGCAAATGGTAAAACCAATGTTAGGCCTTGCTGGAAAAGTCTTATTCAAAGCGAATTGTCAAGGGGGTCCCATAAATCACCCGACCGCGTTTGGGACGCAAAATCCGGGAACATAACACCGATATGACGGAAACTAGGGCGGCAAGAGTGGAACAAAACACCAGGCATAAGGCCGAGCCTTCCACCCTTTACCAAGTATATAGACGCATTATTAATATAAGATATATTGTGATATCCCAACAAGTAAACATGTTCCGACAAGGAACAACATCTCCATGTTCCAACAAGGAACAAACTTCATCTTCACCTGCAACTAACAACGCTATAAGAGGGGCTGAGCAAAGCGGTAACATAGCCAAACAACGGTTTGCTAGGAAGGGTGAAAACGAGTTAGAGGTTCATGGCAACTTGGGAGGCTTAAGCAGCAAGTGATAGGTAACACAGCATAGCGAAAGAACGAAGCAACTAGCATAGCAATGATAGTAGTGAGATCCAGGGTAGCAGTCATCTTGCCTGAAATCCCGCAAGGAAGAAGAACGAGTCCATGAAGAAGACGAACGGAAGAAGCCGAACCAAGCGTAGACGAACGGATCCTCACGATCGCAACGAAACAGGAACTAACAAGAAGAAGCACACAACAAGGTAAACACACCACACATGAATAAGGCATGATGCACAACAAGTATGATGTAAGACAAAGCTACAAGAGGCTACTCATGGCAAGAGATGATGCAAACAAGAGCATCACATCAAAGCAAGTTTAAATGAGGCCGGGAACAACATATAACAATTCCGGTAAGTCCACATATGCAAATTTCGAAATTGGTCCAGATCTGAATAAACCTTATGTTCAAGTTGTTAAACAGCAAGTTAAGATGCACGAAGATGATCTACACGAAGTTCTAGTCAAGTTACATATAAAGTTCATTAGATTCGGAGCTACGGCCTAGAAGATATGAGCAAAACAAGTTAAGCATGGCATTGATGTAAAAATGCATACAAACATCAAGCAAACACCTCGAAACAAGGATGAAACAAGATAATATGAAACTACATGCAAAAACAAGCAAGTTTCATATAGAGCACACTCAAAACGGAGCAACGGTTCAACACATACACTCCATACAAGTTATAGCAACAATCTGTCCAAAACAGCAACTAGGCATATTGCAAGCATCAAAACAACAAGCTACAACATCTCAATATGAAAACAAAAGCCATGGGCATGATGTACAGGTAAAGCATTACAAAACATGAACACTGAGCTATCTCCAGAAATCACTAGAACATGCTCAAACACACATGGCAAGATTGCAAATAATAACAGTTTCAGGCATGGCAGAAATAACATCAGGTTGCAATGTTTAGAGCTATCAAACAACCTATTACAGGAACTTAACATGGCAAACAAAGGCATGGCATGAATCTACTAATAGCATAGAACAAAAGTCCCTTACTGACCATAAGCCAAAAAGGATCAGAAAATATGATGGCACCCATGTAAACATGGCAAGTTATATGACAGATTCATACATGGCAGGAACAACGATAAGTAGGCATGTTGGTGAGCTTGAACCACTCACCACAGAGCAATACATGGCATGGCAAGGCAACTAACAGTAATAAGACATGGCATAGAAGCTATACATGGAAAGAACAACAACATAGCATGCAAGGATCAACTACAACAACCTTGGCAAAATTGAATAACATGTAAACAACCTGCCAGGAAACATTTTATAGCAAAAGTAGAGGTCGATTGACTCAAGCTAGGGCACTCCATAATTGCAAACAAGGGCATGGATGGATAGAGCAAGACATTTTTAACAAAACATCCTTACTGAAGTATCTCAAAATATGCATGGATCTCTCTGTAGCATCAAGTTAACATGGCATAAAAATATCAAGTGAATGTGGCTGAAATCAGCAACATCAGGAAGCCTAGTTTGCATGCTTGTGCTAGTCACCACATTGATCACAAAAATACATAGCAAGCACCACTGGAAAGATGGCATGGCATATTACAAAACACATGTAGGACTCAAGTTCATAGGATGCACACATCAATCATGGCAAAAATGACAAAAGTGCATGTTCTGATAAGAATCAGAAACTAACATCACATAGCACATTTCCAACAGCATTTCGGGCATCAAGATGAGCTCAAATGAAAATGATGCAATGGAATTGAATGATCTACTCTTCGAGGCGAACATTTTGACATATTATAAGCACAAAACGGAGCCACGGATGCAGAGTTATGGCATGATGAAAATGCAACAAAATGCAACAATTTCGGGGACTTAGTGAAAAAAAACAACCTCCGAAAGTCAACGGGACGGGTTCGACCCGGGACGGAGGGATCCGGCTGGCGGGGCGGCGCGTTTGTCGGGTGGATCTCATCCCACCCGACCGGATCCGAGGCGGGCGGCCGCCGGCTGACTCATGGCGGCGGGCGGCGCGGGGCGCGGTGGGCGGCAGCCGGCACCCGGTTTGGTGAGGCGGCGGACCCGGGCGCGGGCGGCAGGCAAGGCGCGGGCCGGGCGAGAGACGGCCGGGCGCTGGGCGGGCGGAACCAGGCGGCGGCGGGCTGGCGACTTCAGGGCGCCCGGCGAACGGCGGCGAGCTGGGCCGGCCGAGCGGCGGCGCAGGCTCTGCGGAAGAGATGGGCCCATGGGGCGGCGGCCGGGCGGGCCGGGCGGCGGCGGGCGCGGGCGCGCTGCCAACAGAGGGCCGACACGTGGCGGCGGAGGGCCGGCGGACATGTCCGAGCGCCTTGGGGAAACGTCCGTGGCGCGGGAGAGAGAGAGCTAGGGTTTGACTGCGAAAATTTCGGGGAAGGACATATATATAGTTTCTGGGAGCTAGGAGAGTCCAAATGAGGTGCGGTTTTCGGCCACGCGATCGTGATCGAACGACCGAGAGCATGGAGGGGAGTTTGCTGGGTTTTGGGCCACTTTGGAAGGGGTGTTGGGCTGCACACAAAAGAGGCTTTTGCGGTTACCCAGTTAACCGTTGGAGTATCAAACGACCTCCAAATGATCCGAAACTTGACAGGCGGTCTACCGGTGCTATACCAAGGCCGCTTGACAAACCTCGGTTCATTCTGAGACCGTTTAACACCCGCACACGAAAAGAGGTAAAGGGGGGCGCCGGGAGACATAGGAGTGCCGGATTGGAAAACGGACAACGGGGAAAATGCTCGGATGCATGAGACGAACACGTATGCAAAATGAGATGCACATGATGACATGATAAAAATGCAGATGATGACATGGCAAAGAGAGACACGCAAGCACATGACATGGCAAAGACGGCGAATGACTGGCAGACACCTGGCGCATCGAATCCGGGGCGTTACAACACTCCTCCACTAACAAGAGATCTCGTCCCGAGATCTTAGGACCGAGACGGAAGGGAAAAAGGAGATGAGGTGAAACAAGAACTCAAAGAAGAAGCAAAGAATCGAGAGCACTCGAGAAGAAGAGAGGCACGACGAGAATGCCAAGAATCGAAAACTCGTGGAATCAGATAGACTATGAAACAACTCGTTCTAACCGGAGTGGTTAGAATGAGAAAAGAAACGGATAAGACTGAAAGGATTTATGCAGCACTCCGGCTGAACATTGAAAGAATAGAACATGAACTTCACAAGATGGAATGACACTTGACGAGATAAACAATGCAATGCCTCCGGAAGAATTGGAAAAATTGAATGAAAAGAACTTAGAAGGAAGGATTGACTGGAGTTGTTGAGAAAATCAACAACGAAGGAATAAGCTTGATGTGGACTTATGGATAACCTCTCAAAATTATGAGGTGATAGCCAACCACAAGCAGAAAAGATCAAATAGCTGAGAAGAAGGAACACATGCAAAACTCCACTTCAAAAGAAAACGGAGAATTAATTGCACTTCGAAAGGCAAGAAGGAAAGATACTTGAACTCCATCAACAAAATCTTGATGAACTCTTGAAGAAAAGATTAAATCATTGAGAACCACCGTGAAGAACTCCGGTAACCAAAGGATGATGAGATAGAAATGAAGGATGAAAGAATAAGATTAAAGCTTGCGATGCTTTAGATGGAGGTTCCGACGAGATGGCCGAGGAAAATTGAACTCCGGAAAAGAAAAGATGAAAAACACTTGGAAATAGAATTTATTCATTACGAACAAACTCCGAAGAAAAAGATTAATCACTTTGATGAAATAAGAATAAGATTTATTGTATGCTTAACCTTCATCAAATTAAATTGATGACAAGCAATGGATTTGGCATAATACTTATTCTCGTTGAAAAAGGATTGAGAAGGGATAGCACAGAACTTGAGAAAGTCTTCATGAACCACCGGTAAGATTGAAAAGAACGAATGGATTACTGTGATAATCAAAGAAAAAGAATATTGAACGAACCACCGTTAGAATTTGAAAATGACTGATGAAAGAGGATGAACCACCGGGAAGAATTAGAAGAACCAATAAGCTAGAGGGGATTTAGATGCAAAAGAACAAAGAGATCATGAGCTGATTGACAAATGCTTGAACGAAGCACCGGAAGAATATTGAGATGAACGAAGCTGAAAACTTGGAACGAAGAAATATTCCGAAAAGATGACCTCCGGATGATCGGAAGAGAAAAGCAACTCCTGAAATATTCCGGATGGGTGAAAAGAATTTGCATGACTCGAAACAATTAGATAGGATAACATCGAGCTATCACCATGAATCTCCGGGGAAACGGGCAAGATTTAAGAGAAAAAAATCTACGACGGTCTTCAAATGATGAAGAGAAACACCACCAAAATTACTGGGATACTCCGGGAGAATGAAAAACGAATAGGTTGAGCCAACAATGAAACGAATTTGAAAGCGATCTTGGAGAAGGCATGTGACTGATGGGATCCATTCTTACATCACACTTGAAAAGAATTGAGAATAACTCCGGGGAAATCAGAAGAGTCAGGTAAGATCCTGGGAAAAGACCTGTGGGTTAGGGCCCACTAAAAGAAAACACCGTCGGAAAGGATTGTTGAAGAGGTAGATGATGCACCGGAACAATTGAAATATTTGAATGAGGTGACAACCTCGAATTTGTTGGAACACAGACGAATCTCCTGAGATGTCTTCCGAACTCCGGAATGATAGACTGGCGAGAGGCGAACGAGCAAAGAGAACACTTCGAAGGAAAAGAATATGATTAACCCGAAAAAACTTGAATTGAGTGCACCGGAAAAAGAAAAAGGGATGAGGAATGACGAACGAGATGAGAATTCACTGGTTGAGATAATTTACGAAAGACTGAAGAGGTTCCGCACGAATGAGATAGCTGGTCGAGAGAGAGAGAGACTCCGGGAATAAAAGGGTGGGAGGGCGGGAAAACAAAGGCAACTTGGAAGGGGAAACCGACGAATATCTTGAAGAGAAAACACCAGTTGAAATCATTAAGGAAAGGAAGCAAATACTTCGCACGAGTAGGATGGATACTCGATTACGGACTCCGGTTCAGCAAGAAGAAGGGAGGGCGGGCGGGAAAAGAAAACAACTGAGGATTGAACTCAAAGAAGAAGAGGCTCGACTCAACTTGACGAAAAATGCACCGGATGAAAAGAGATGAGAACCAACGATCGGAAAACCAACTGCGTGATCCTAAAGAAAAAAAATTTGAAGGGGAAGAGGAGTAATTCAAAACACCTACGTCAAGATTCCTCACTAGAGCGACGCAGGGGCTGAGGAGTAAAAAGAATTCCTACTCTCCGATATAACTAGACTCCGAAAATAGTTTCCTTCTAGACTCAACAACGACCAAACTACACGATCAATCAAGGGGGCTCCTAGGGTCGGTCGAGGCTCTGATACCAACTTGTCACGCCCAATATGCGACCCTATCCCAAAGGAACTCAACGGTCCCACCAAGGATAGACCCGCATATTGAAACGCTTTTGCAAGGTGGATATCATTACATCAACATTACATAATACATAGGGATACATACATAAGGCACAAATGCCACAAGAATACAACAACATCATATACAAGATCAACATCTGACTACGGATGAAACATAAATGAAACTCAAACGACATCCACCCTGCTAGCCCAGGCTGCCGACCGGAACCTATCCCCGATCGAAGAAGCGTAAGAAGAACCCAAGACAAGCAAGCATCGCTCTCGCGTCATGATCATCGCAAACTTGTACCGCAATGGCTGGTGGTGTAGTAATCATGAGCCACGAGGATTCAGCAATCCCATTACCATGGGTATCAAGACTAGCAAAGCTTAATGGGAAAGGAAGGGGTAAAGTGGTGAGGTTGCAGCAGCGACTAAGCATATATGGTGGCTAACATACATAAAGAGAGCGAGAAGAGAAACAAAGGCACGGTCGTCAACTAGTAATGATCAAGAAGTGATCCTGAACTCCTACCACGTCAAACATAACCCGAAACCGTGTTCTCCTCTCGATCAACCCGAAAAGAGACACTCACGATTCGCACATGGTTGGTGTACTTTAATTAAGATCAACTTCGGTTTTCTACAACCGACATTAACAAATTCCCATCTGCCACATAACCGCGGGCACGGCTTTGAAAGTTTATACCTGCAGGGTGTCCCAACTTAGCCCATGATAAGCTCTCGCGATCAACGAAGGATATTCCTTCTCCCGGAAGACCGATCAGTCTCGGAATCCGGCTACAAGACATTTCGACAGAATAAAACAAGACCAGCAAGACCGCCTGATCGCCGACAATCCCGATAGGAGCTGCACATATCTCGTTCTCGTGGCAACACGGATGAGACAGCTACGAGTAAAATCAGGCCTCGAGTTTCCCGTGGTGGCCTCAAGAAGACTCGGTTCGAACCAACACTTAGAGAAGCACCGCCCGGGGGCTAAAATAAAGATGACCCTTGGGCTCCGAAACCCAAGGGAAAAAGGGCATAGGTGAGGCAAATGGTAAAACCAATGTTAGGCCTTGCTGGAAAAGTCTTATTCAAAGCGAATTGTCAAGGGGGTCCCATAAATCACCCGACCGCGTTAGGGACGCAAAATCCGGGAACATAACACCGATATGACGGAAACTAGGGCGGCAAGAGTGGAACAAAACACCAGGCATAAGGCCGAGCCTTCCACCCTTTACCAAGTATATAGACGCATTATTAATATAAGATATATTGTGATATCCCAACAAGTAAACATGTTCCGACAAGGAACAACATCTCCATGTTCCAACAAGGAACAAACTTCATCTTCACCTGCAACTAACAACACTATAAGAGGGGCTGAGCAAAGCGGTAACATAGCCAAACAACGGTTTGCTAGGAAGAGTGAAAACGAGTTAGAGGTTCATGGCAACTTGGGAGGCTTAAGCACAAGTGATAGGTAACGCAAAGATAGCGAAAGAACGAAGCAACTAGCATAGCAATGATAGTAGTGAGATCCAGGTAGCGGTCATCTTGCCTGAAATCCCGCAAGGAAGAAGAACGAGTCCATGAAGAAGACGAACGGAAGAAGCCGAACCAAGCGTAGACGAACGGATCCTCACGATCGCAACGAAACAGGAACTAACAAGAAGAAGCACACAACAAGGTAAACACACCACACATGAATAAGGCATGATTCACAACAAGTATGATGCAAGACAAAGCTACATGAGGCTACTCATGGCAAGAGATGATGCAAACAAGAGCAGCACATCAAAGCAAGTTTAAATGAGGCCGGGAACAACATATAACAATTCCGGTAAGTCCACATATGCAAATTTCGAAATTGGTCCAGATCTGAATAAACCTTATGTTCAAGTTGTTAAACAGCAAGTTAAGATGCACGACGATGATCTACACGAAGTTCTAGTCAAGTTACATATAAAGTTCATTAGATTCGGAGCTACGGCCTAGAAGATATGAGCAAAACAAGTTAAGCATGGCATTGATGTAAAAATGAATATAAACATCAAGCAAACACCTCAAAACAAGGATGCAACAAGATAATATGAAACTACATGCAAAAACAAGCAAGTTTCATATAGAGCACACTCAAAACGGAGCAACTGTTCAACACATACACTCCATACAAGTTATAGCAACAATCTGTCCAAAACAGCAACTAGGCATATTGCAAGCATCAAAACAACAAGCTACAGCATCTCAATATGAAAACAAAAGGCATGGGCATTATGTACAGGTAAAGCGTTACAAAACATGAACACTTAGCTATCTCCAGAAATCACTAGAACATGCTCAAACACACATGGCAAGATTGCAAATAATATGAGTTTAGGGCATTGGCGTAAATAACATCAGTTGCAATGTTTAGAGCTATCAAACAACCTGTTACAGGAACTTAACATGGCAAACAAAGGCATGGCATGAATCTACTAATAGCATAGAACAAAAGTCCCTTACTGACCATAAGCCAAAAAGGATCAGAAAATATGATGGCACCCATGTAAACATGGCAAGTTATATGACAGATTCATACATGGCAGGAACAACGATAAGTAGGCATGTTGGTGAGCTTGAACCACTCACCACAGAGCAATACATGGCATGGCAAGGCAACTAACAGTAAGAAGACATGGCATAGAAGCTATACCTGGAAAGAACAACAACATAGCATGCAAGGATCAACTACAACAACCTTTGGAAAATTGAATAACATGTAAACAACCTGCCAGGAAACATTTTATAGCAAAAGTAGAGCTCGATTGACTCAAGCTAGGGCACTCCATAATTGCAAACAAGGGAATGGATGGATAGAGCAAGACATGTTTAACAAAACATCCTTACTGAAGTATCTCAAAATATGCATGGATCTCTCTGTAGCATCAAGTTAACATGGCATAAAAATATCGCCAGAATGGGCTGAAATCAGCAACATCAGAAGCCTAGTTTGCATGCTTGTGCTAGTCACCACATTGATCACAAAAATACATAGCAAGCACCACTGGAAAGATGGCATGGCATATTACAAAACACATGTAGGACTCAAGTTCATAGGATGCACACATCAATCATGGCAAAAATGACAAAAGTGCATGTTCTGATAAGAATCAGAAACTAACATCACATAGCATTCTTCCAACAGCATTTCGGGCATCAATATGAGCTCAAATAAAAATGATGCAATGGAATTAAATGATCTACTCTTCGAGGCAAACATTTTGACATATTATACGCACAAAACGGAGCCACGGATGCAGAGTTATGGCATGATGAAAATGCAACAAAATGCAACAATTTCGGGGACTTGGTGAAAAAAACAACCTCCGAAAGTCAACGGGACGGGTTCGACCCGGGACGGAGGGATCCGGATGGCGGGGCGGCGCGTTTGGATCGGTGGTTGGGTGGATCTCATCCCACCCGACCGGATCCGAGGCGGGGCGGCCGGCCGGCGGCTCATGGCGGCGGGCGGCGGGCAGCGTGCGCGGCGCCGGGCAGCCGGGTCGGGAGGCGGCGGCGACCGACGCAAGCGGCGAGGCAAGGCGCTGGCGGCGAGGAGGCGGCGACGCTGGGCGGGCGGAACTCAAGGCGCGGGCTGGCGACTTCAGGGCAGCCTGTGTGTGAACGGCGGCGGAGCAGTCGAGCGGCGGCGGCGGCGGAGGAGAGATGGGCCCATGGGGCCGGGCGGCGGCTGGCGAGCCGGGAGGCGGCGGGAAGCGGGCGGCGCAGCTAACGGAGGGCCGACACGTGGCGGCGGAGGGCAGCGGACATGTCCGGCCAAGGGGAAACGTCCGTGGCGGGGAGAGTGAGAGCTAGGGTTTGACTGCGAAAATTTCGGGGAAGGGCATATATATAGTTTCTGGGAGCTAGGAGAGTCCAAATGAGGTGCGGTTTTCGGCCACGTGATCGTGATCGAACGACCGAGAGCATGGAGGGGAGTTTGCTGGGTTTTGGGCCACTTTGGAAGGGGTGTTGGGCTGCACACAAAAGAGGCTTTTGCGGTTACCCGTTAACTGTTGGAGTATCAAACGACCTCCAAATGATCCGAAACTTGACAGGCGGTCTACCGGTGCTATACCAAGGCCGCTTGACAAACCTCGGTTCATTCCGAGACCGTTTAACACCCGCACACGAAAATAGGTAAAGGGGGGCGCCGGGAGACATAGGAGTGCCGGATTGGAAAACGGACAACGGGGAAAATGCTCGGATGCATGAGACGGACACGTATGCAAAATGAAATGCACATGATGACATGATAAAAATGCAGATGATGACATGGCAAAGAGAGACACGCAAGCACATGACATGGCAAAGACGGCGAATGACTGGCAGACACCTGGCGCATCGAATCCGGGGCGTTACAAAGATGTACCTGGATTTGAAGGATAGTTTCTGGTGGACCGGAATAAAGAAGGATATTGCGGAGTATGTAGCAGTTTGTGATGTATGTCATAGAGTGAAGGCAGAACATCAGAAGCCAGCAGGATTGCTATAGCCATTGCCGATACCCGAATGGAAGTGGGATAAACTAGGCATGGACTTTATCACGGGATTACCCAGGATATGGGTTGTAGTCGATCGTTTGACGATGGTAGCTCATTTCATCCCAGTGAAGACCACTTACACCAGTGCAAAGTTGGCAAAGATATACATGACCAGGATCGCATGTCTGCATGGAGTTCCGAGGACCATTGTATCAGATAGAGGAACCCAGTTCACCTCAAAGTTTTGGAATCAGTTGCATGAAACTTTGGGAACCAGGCTAGAGTTCAATACAGCTTTTCACCCGTAAACAGATGGACAGACTGAGAGAGTCAACCAGATTCTGGAGGACATGTTGAGAGCTTGTGCGCTAGACTATGGGTCTAGTTGGGACAATAATTTGCCGTATGCAGAGTTCTCTTACAACAACAGCTATCAAGCCAGTTTGAAGATGGCCCCTTTCAAAGCACTGTACAGAAGGAGATGCAGAACACCGTTTTTGTGGGACGAAGATGGAGACCGACAGTTGTTTGGACCATATTTGATTAAAGAATCTAAAGAGAAGGTTAAGCTGATTCGCGATAGACTCAAGGTAGCCCAGTCCAGGCAGAAGAGTTATGCGGATTCTAAACGCAAGGAGACAGTTTATGAAGTTGGAGACAAAGTATATCTTCGTGTATCCCCACTCCGAGGAGTGAAGCGTTTTGGAGTTAAGGGAAAGTTAGCACCACATTTTGTGGGACCATACCAAGTTTTGGGACGTATGGGAGAAGTTGCTTACAAGTTGGAATTGCCTGAAGGATTGTCAGGAGTTCACAAGTGTTCCATGTTTCTCAGTTGAAGAGGTGCCACGCAGAGATGGCTGATATCCCTCTAAGAGATACAATACCATTGGAAGCGATACAGTTGGATAGTGACTTGACATATGAGGAGAAACCAGTCAAGATACTCGAGTTTGCCAGCCGAGTTACACGCAGCAAAGTAATCAAGTTCTGCAAAGTTCAGTGGAGTCACCATACCGAAGATGAAGCCACCTGGGAACGAGAGGAAGACCTACGGAAGGATAACCCTCACCTATTTTCTAGCCAACCCGAATCTCAAGGGCGAGATTCATCTTAAGGGGGGTAGGTTTGTAACATCCCAAATTTTCAATTTGGAATGTTATACATTAGATCATCATTGCATATCATATTTTATTGCATTTTGGTTTGATCCTAGAAATTCTACGCAACTCAAGGACCCACGGAGAGAGTTGGGAATTCCGTTATTTTCATATTTGAGTTTTTCTCAAATTTTGAAAAGAGGATCGTTCAATTTTAATTATTTTTCTCTTCAAATATTTCTTTTATAAAAATAAAAGAGAGAGGATAAAATGACTTCCTCAAAATAAACAAATATTGGAGGTTTAATATTAAAATCAAATAAGATTTTTGTTTGGAGTTTTGTCGCTATTTTATTTGAATTAGGAAAAATATGCATTTTTCAGAATTGCATTAGAGTCCCAAATTAATGTTCGCCTGGTCCAGCTTATTTTTAGAGGACGGGGAAAATTTATTTCAGGATTTTTGGAGTCCGTTTAGTATTTCTTTTATTCGTTTTTCTGCGCAAAATAATTATAAAAAAGAAACTGACTTTGGGCCCTATTCGCCCGGGACTCCGCTTGAGAGTCTTTATAAGCCATGAGGCCCAGCCGCCGCCGCAGCCCACCCGCAATCTTAGCGCCGCCCGATCCGCCGCCGCCGCCAGAACCAGCGCCACCACCACGACACCGTTGTCCGCATGTCGCTGCCCGCCTGTCCCCGAAGCCCCGCCGCCGCCGAGCCACCGCTCGTGCCGCCCATTCTGAGCCTCGCCGCACACCGCCACCGCCACCATTCCGCCTGACCTCGCCGGAGGTAGCCGCCGCCGCCTCGATTTTTGTGAGAAAACTGAGCGGTTTTTTTGAAAACCCTAGATCCGTTTTTTTAGTTTCGGTTCAGTTTTTTTCGGTTTAGTTATTTAGCGGATGTTCGTCCGTACGTTCGTTTTAACGAATGGTTTTCGCGCGTTAGCCGCAGATAACGAACGGTAGTTTGTTAGTCTGTTCGTCAGTTTTTCTTTTTCTCAGATTTTCCCTCGATTATTTTCGATTATGATTTCTGATCCGATTTTCGTTTTAGATATCTTTTCGCTCATTTATCGGAATCAGGCGATTCATGCGCCTGGAGTTTCGGCTTGAAACCCTCTTTCTGTTTAACCAACTTAAACAAGTTTTTGCTACTGTAAAAATTGACTTTAGTCCAGATTAGTAAACGAAGCTTGTTTCTTTCGCAGTTTGAGTTTCGTTGCTTCGTTTGATTTGATTATTTTTGCAAACCGGAGTTCTTAAGTTGAACTTTGTGGTTAGATCTTTTATTTGTGTTTTACCCATGAGCTGTTGCTTGATTGCTTATTGTATGCTTGTTTGTTTGCGATAGAGTACCCGGAGTGCAAAGCGTCCTACTACGAGTCTCTCGGTTTCACGTATCATCAGCAAGGCAAGTAACACTTTGATCATACCTCTTTACTACCCCGTTTTATTGCATTAGATCAATCCACAAACAATTGCATGGTTAGGATCTAATTTAAATTGTGGGTTTGGGAAGTAGATGAGGTAGTACCTATTCACCTGTTTATTATCAAACCTATGGGGGTTACTTCTACGTTGCTTATAATGCTATGCTATGCTCGTAGACGTGGTTTGGGTTTGAGAGTATTCATGACAGATGTGAGTATTGTTAATTATGGGTTAACTTAAGGTGGCAACTTTAATACACATCTGGGTGGACTGAGGCACCTGGGGAACCAAGTGATTGCCTGTATTTTTGGAAATCCCGGGGTACCGTTTGATTCTCCTATGGACTGCCACCCAGGCTCAAAGGGATCATGAGATTATTCGTGTTAGAAACTTCCGTGTGCAGCCACAAGCCATTATGGGCTCTGGCATAGTTGAGTATGTTGTGTGACCTCTTTCAGTGGTAGGCTAGAAGATGTAGGGGATGTAGGTGGTACTGTCTACCTAGAGTAAAGAGTTAGCGCTTCTGAAAGACTGTGTCTCGATCATTCGTTTCTCAAACACTATGTAGTGCGAGAAATCCAACTGAGGAGATCGATCATGTGGGGAAAAGTGCGCAAACCTCTGCATAGTGTACAAACTAATCATGGTTAGCCGTGTCCCTGGTTATGGACGTCTTGAGTATCTGGTTCTTGGATTATCATGTGGATCTCATCACTCTTAATTATAAAATTTGATTGGGTTATTAATTACTTTTAATTTGGATTGAGATGGGGTTTACTATTCTAAATGTTTAACAACCACCATGATAGTTAAACAAAATTTATTCCTTTGTTGTAGGGAAAAATTGGCTTTTCGCAAAACATATTAACCTTACTGCCTCCACCAGCCATATATGCATGTAGTGATAGCCTTATTCTATTTATTATTCTTTGGTGTTATATTGCCAGCATATTCCATGTGGTGAACCGTTTTCGGGCTGCAACGTAGCATGTTGCAGACTTTTCAGACGACGAGTAAGGTGCCTTAGGTCGTGGTCTTTCACTCAGTGATGCTGTTGGAGTTGATGGACTCACTTTATCTTCGAAGCCTTCCGCTATTATCTTATTTAGATGGCCTTAAGCCATATTATTTGTAATAAGTTCTCTTTTGAGACGTTTGATGTAATAAGTGTGTGATTGCTACTCTGTTATAAATCCTTCAAGTACTGTGCGTGTCAGCATTACCGATCCAGGGGTGACACTGATGCACAGAGATCAGAATGTTTGAGGTCTGGTCGCTACAATCTACTTCCTGCTGCGCCACTAGCGCTACACTGACCACTTGATTCGTTGCCGCTAGGTATAGCAACAACGGCTCTTGTGGTTTAGGAGCGACTAAGGTGGGAACAACGGCCTTCAAATCCTACATCATAGCGTATGCCTCCAGGGTCCACTCCACGGGCCCTGCTTTCTTCAAGATTTTGTAGAACGGCAAGGTGCACTTGGTAGACTTGGAAATGAGCTTGCTTAGTGCGGCAACACATCCAGTCAAACGCCTCACATCTTTAACTGTCTTGGGTGCTTGAATCTGCTCGATCACCTTGATCTTGTCGGGGTTGGCCTCTATCCCCCGGTGGGACAAAAAGAAGCCAAGTAGCTTGCTGGAAGGAACGCCAAACACACACTTCTCTGGGTTTAGCTTCCAGTTGATCTTGCGCAGATTTGCAAAGGTCTCTTCCAAGTCTTGAATGAGAGTTGATTTATCCTTCGTTTTGACCACTATGTCATCTATGTAAGCTTCAATATTCATATGCAGCTAGAACTCAAAACCATCTTGTGAAAGTGGATCTAGCGCTCTTTAACCCAAAGGGTGTTCGTACGAAACAGTACGTGCCACACGGGGTTATGAACGTGGTCTTCTCTTCGTTCTCCTTGGACATAAAAATCTGGTGGTACCCGGAGTAGGCATCCAAGAAGGAAAGCATATCACACCCAGAGGTGGAACCCACGATTTGGTCGATGCGTGGCAAAGGGAACGATTCCTTTGGGCATGCTTTATTCAGATCTGTGAAGTCTATGCAAAGACTCCATTTCCCATTCGCCTTGCACACCACCACTTGGTTTTCCAACCATGTGGGATGCAACACTCTTGTGACCAAACCAGCAACTTCAAGTTTCTTGATTTTTTCGGCAATAAACTGCTGCCCGCTCCAAAGCTTGCTTTTGGACCTTCTATTTGATGGGCTGGGCATGAGGGCAGACAATAAGGTGGTGCTCAATTACCTCCCAAGGAATACCAGGGATGTGAGATGGTTGCCAAGAAAACACATCGACATTCGCCCGCATGAAGGCAACAAGCACGGTTTCCTATTTTTCATCAAGGGTGGAGCTGATAGTAAACGTACCATCAATGCCTATCTGCCCTGTCGGGACCTTCTTGACAGAAGGCACAACAAACTTTGATCTCTTGCTATTGGAACTTTTCGGCAAGTCATCGATAGGCGCAGCGCACTCCGGACAGGGGCGCTTCCCGGATTCCTTGCCGATATCCTTTCTAGCTTTCTTCCCTTTCTTACTTTCCTTGGCCGGAGCGATCGCTTCCGTGGTCTTGGCAATGACTGCTTCTTGGTACATCTTATCCACGCATATGATTGTGTCCTTCTTGTCAGATGGAATGGAAATGATGCCCATCGGCCCTGGAATCTTCAACATGTTGTAGGCATAGTGGGATGCCGCCATGAAATTTGCCAGGGCTGGATGACCAAGGATTCCATTGTACGGAAGGGGAAGATCAACCACATCAAACACGACCTTCTCAGATGTTACCGGCTGTGTGATCTTTCCCTTGGGACGACTTCTACCGGGGTTGCTCCCTTGGAAAGTACCAGTGACCTTGAGCTCTTCATCTGTTATCTGAAGCTTGTTGAGCACCTTGGGGGAAATCGGATTCAACCCAGCCCCATCGTCAACCAACATCTTTGTGACTTTGAGGTTGTGGATCGCTGGTGAAACCAACAACGGTAAGCACCCTACCGCGGTGGTGCGGTCAGGGTGATCCTCTTCATCAAAGATGATGGGCGTGCGGGACCACTTAAGTGGTTTCTGAGAATCTGCTGCTAGCTCTACGACATTGACCTCACGCGCCCACTGTTTAAGATGGCAGTGAGAAGAGTGCAAGGATGCACCTCCGTCGATGCATAGGGTGTTAGTGGCCATCTGGAACTCCTGATCGCTAGTTTCCTCTTCATCCCCTTCGTCGCTCTCGTCATCACATTCCTTCTTCTCATGGCCTCTGGTAGGTTTCCATTGATACTGAGGGACCTTACCGGGGTGGCCTCCTCCACCACCTCGGCCCTTCCCGCTAACGCCATCTTGGTCTCTCTCTTTGTCACGCTTCTCGTACTCAGCCTTCTGCTTCTTGATGAGTTGCTCAACTTGATGACACTCTTCGAGATCGTGGCCCTTGGTCTGATGGATCTTGCAGTACGGCCCATCCGCCTTCCCAGCCTTCTCGGCAGTCGTAGCTTCCCGGCAATCAGTGCATGCGGCAACTTCCTTGTCGGGAGATTCAGTCTTGCCTTCTTGCCGGTACTAGGAACGCTCGATCCCTCGACAACCAGAACTGTTTTCTCCTTGCGCTACTTGTTGTGTTTCTTGTTCCTCCTCTTCTGATTGGTAGCATCATCGTCGTCTTCTAAGTCAATGTCGACGCCATCTTCTTCTCTAGGGAGTCGCCTCCCCTCATCTGTTCGGGCACACTTATCCGCCAAAGTGCACATCTCATTCACAGTCTTGGGAAACCGGACGTTCGTCTTGGAACGTATCCTGCTGTTGCATACCTTGGACTGGAATGCAGCTATCACAGCCGCCGAGTGGATATTCGGAATGTTCCGGTGCACCCGGCTGATCCTCTGCATATAATTTCGTAAACTCTCTCCTTCCTTTCGTGGGAGGAGCTGCAAGTCGCTTGGCTGCCCTGGTTCTTGGTTGCCGCCCGTGAAGCCGCCAACAAACTCATTGGACATGTCAGCCCAGGTAGAGATGGAGTTCTCCGGCAAGTGCATCAGCCTTGACCTCACGTTACGCTTGAGTGCCAAAGGGAAGTAGTTGGAGAATACCTTCTCATCTCTTCCTCTAGCGGCTTGAACATCTATGGTGTAGATGCTCAAGAACTCTGCCGGGTTCAATCTTCCATCTTACTTTTCTAGTATCTCTGGCTCGAACGTATGGGCAAACAGCCAACGGACTTGCCTTAGCTCACGAATGAAGGCATGGCACCCAACCTCAAAAGGAAGGTATCCGCCTCCACCGGGCACGAGCTCGTCGACGACGGGGCCATTGCACCTATCAGACTAGCGACGGGTTTCATGGCATCGTTCTATGGTGCCACGCGCGTATTCCCTCTGCCTCTCTTCCAGGACTTGTCGCTGGTCTCGATGGGCTCGAGGATCAGAGGCCAGCTGCTCGGGCCGTTGTCGCCGCCTGTGGAGGCTATGGCGGGCTTGCCCGCTGTGATCCTCCCGCCTCAGCGAAACCAATCAGGCTTTAAATGGTGGCTCTCCACTCATCCATTTTATCGGCCGCTGGAGGAAATCTCAATAGGAGTTGGGCCCGCGCCATGGCCTCAAGGGAAATCTCAATAGGAGTTGGCATAGACGACAATGCAGATCGCGATGTCACATGGATTCTGACGGTCCTAGTAGTGGCGGTGTCGTGTTCTCGTCGCTGCGAGCCGGTCGCCAGGGTGCCGTGGCGACAAGGTGGATGTGCTTGGGGATCGGCTATCCCATTTGACGCATCGTCTCAGCTAGCTTGCCCTGGGAATGACGCGTGCCCTGTAGCCGCACCCACAGCTGGGACAGCTAGAGGGTTGCGATTCACACTAGAGTGAGCGCCATCGATGCGGCTGCGTCCTTCAGTGGGGTGGAGAGGCGGAGATGGAATATTATCCCCACCACCATCTTGTGGAGCATGGATGCTACGATGTTGTTGACGTTCTCCTCCTCATGCGCCTCCTGCTCCTGTTTCGACCGCAGGGGGAACGGTGATGGTGCCGCCTGCGGCGGTCACGCCCACCATGGCATCCACTTCCCCATGCGCCCTCGTAGCCCACACGACATCAGTGGCTGCATGCGAGGGGGCCTTCAAGGTGGACGGGTCAGCTGTAGCACCGGTATTTTTCTTGGGTGCCATGGATGATGAAGCCATCGATGAAGAAGACGATGATGAAGATGATGTGCTGCTTACATCCTTGGGTCCGCGCAAGCGCCTCCCCTACCTAGCGCGCCAAAGATGTCATGGTATAACACGGCCACCTATGGGGCCATTAGCCCCTTATGGTTCGGCAAGGGGGAAGAGCGTGTTGCACAAAGAGCGGAGACCGTAGAGCTGCACACTAGTGGCAATTTTTACCTAGGTTTAGGCCGGCGCGGGGCGTAAGACCCTACTCCTGCTTTGGTGGAGGCGCAACAATCAAGCCCGGCAAGGTTCGCCTTGGGACGAGAGCAGTTATGCGCATATGAGCGTACAATGGTCTGCATCCTTTCTAAGGTTACCACGACCCTCTTTTTATAGGTAAAGGGGTGAACACAATGGAAAATCAGTCATTACATACTGATTAGATAGCAAACAGTGCTATCATACCTAACTCTGCAGACATGACAAGGTGCATTAAATGCCCCGCTTAGTGTCACATCATGGGTGTAGCCCGGCAAGCCTTTCCATGCTATTCAACCGCCTTCTCGCATGTCTACGTGACACACTTCTGGACGGGTGTCATTTAGGGGTGTCCTTCCTCAGAGATGGCTGCTACATGCCAAATGACAGCCACTTAATCACTTGGGGGCTCGACACCGCACTGATAGGTGACTTGCCTTGCTGTGAGGTGGAGCGGTGGAGCCTCGGCGGGGCAACCCGCCCTCGGCGTCCTCGGCAAGCCTACTAGGAGAGTCTTGAGACTTGTCTTCTCGTTGACCTTGACCTTGCCAGGCTCGCCTGCCCGGCAAGGGAGGTTTTTCCTTAGTGATATATTGCCCATTTGGCTTGTCTTGGTCTTCTTGATCCACCCTTTGATTTCTCAAAGAACTATCTCTTCTGCTTGGCCTCGTCTTGGAAACTGTAACCTTGCTCTTCAGCCTGTGTATAGTCAGGGCAACACACACCAGGGTTTGTTGCATCAACACAGTCTATGCACAAGTCAGGGTATAAAATACCCATGTTTTACACACCGTTAGGAGCCCCCAGGCCTAGGCCATATGCACTGCCCAATCATCGTTGGTCTAGGCCAAAAACAATGCAAAGACACTTGGCAGGAAACTGCTGCTGTAATTTTTAATCATGATGGTTTTTTGTCTTGTGAGATCTTCTTTGCTCCTTCATTAATCTGAATTTGTATTTACTTTTGGACATCTTCCGACAAACCATGTCGTCAGGTGGGCAGCTACTGCTCGTGCATGGATCTGGAGTATGTGCGGACGCGAGGGGTCGTCGGGCCAGACCCTTACAAGGGCACAACCACGCCTGGCAAAGAGTAACAACCATATATGTCATAACTTCTATTTTATTGTGCCTTCCTACATGCATATTGCATGCAGGACGCAGGGTTGGTGAATTTGGGCGGCCATTGAGGTAGTGCGCCTGACAAAGTATACAAGGTATGGGATTGGAGAAATTGGACGACCACTGGAGTAGTGCGCCTGGCCGGGAACACAGGACACGGGATTGGTGAAACTGGGCGGTCACCCAAAAAATAGTGAAGAGCCAACCCTCGTGCTTTCCCTATAAAGAGGGGGGGGGGGTAGTAGAGAGTGATGCCCATTCACCTCTTTCCATTCAAATCCCCCAGCCACCTTCGCCTTCCTTCTTCTAGCTTCCCATCCTGAATCTACAGCCACCATGGCGAGTGGAAGGGTCGAGCTTGTGCGTCCATCTTTGCTGCAAGAGCTTCTCCTCGCCACCACGTCCCCGTTCCGGCCACACCTGTGGAGGCCGGCTCCAGCGCTCGAGGATGGGCCGCAGTGCGGGGTTGTGGTAAACACGGCATCCATAGTCGGGCAGCCATGGCGGAGCACTCGTTGTTTCATCTCCAGCCACTCCATCCCCGGCAGAAGGCCATACAGAGGACACATCACACGAGGTCGTCATGGAACTGCACCACTGGCAACAGAGTTGGATGTGTCTTCCCCGTCCTTTCACCGGGGTGACAGAAGACAGCCATCCGCGCAGCATGTGGTTGTGTGTGGACGGCTGCTGCAACGGCTGCGTCTGGGTGACCGTCGAGATCTCTGCCAACTAGATCATGTACTTCACGCGCGGATGGAAATCCTTCATTCATGCTCGCTGCTTGGGGTAGGGACACCTCATTCACTTCAGGCTGGTCAAATCTGGCATCCTCTTCATGAAGTTCTTCGGGGCTTCAGGGGCTCGCCTGGAGTGTTGTGACGCCCCAAGACCAATGCTCTAGTTGCCTTCCATTGATTTACGTTGTTGTCGTGTGTTTATTTATGTTGTTGCATTGTCATAATTGTTTTGCATATTTCATTCCTATATGTTTATGCCATGATCATGATGAGTGCCATTGTCATATTTTGCTTCTTGCATCATGTTCATCATTAGTTATATTGCATTGTGCCATCCATGTTGTTGCCATAGTGATCTTGCTTGCTCTATTATATATGATATCCCTTTTGTTTATTTTATTTTCACCATGATCATCATGTGGGTTGCATTCTTCATGTTGATGTATTGTGGTGTGTGTGCATCGGTCCTTGTTGTCTCTTCTCTCAAGGCATGCCCATGTATCATCACCTCTCCCTTCCTTCTTCTTTCATGTTTTGCAAGTGACATTATTCCCTCCGCCATTAATGTTCATTTATTTCCTGATAATCTTACTCACTGCCTTATACCTCTCTGCCAAGTTTAATCCCATTTGGAGTTGTTTTGGTTGGGTTCAAAAATGGCTCAAGTTTGAATTTGATTCAAACTTGGATTATTTTTCTACCTCTAAAAATTGGCAAGTCAATTTATTCAAATCATGCACAAATTCTGGACTCCAGGGATATTCTCATATCTCTCTCAACCCTCTCCATTATACATGTGATTTTCTGTCTTGTTTTCTGTCTAAATAAAAGAGTAGAAGGGAAGCAGCAGTAGCAACAGAGCAGCCCAGCAGCAGCAGCGCTGCTCGAGCCGAGCCGCGGCCCATCTAGATCAGCCCACAACGCCACAGCCTACCTCACTTACCCTCAGGCAGCCCACCAACGCCGATCCTCCTCTATTCTTCTTCTTCCTGTTGTACGGTAGCGCATCAATAGAAGCCACGTCGACCATGTCCTTGATTTGACGGCCGATACAACCCCGCTTCCGCCTTATATAGCACCCCAATCCTAGCCCTAGGTTTCCCCTCTCCATTTTGTCCTTCTCCCCTCCTTGCCGCCACTAGGTGAGGCCTCTCCATGCCAAGCTGTCGCCATGGCCGAGGATAGCTTAAGCTCGTTCCCGGCCTGTTCACCTCCGTCATCTACATTGCTGCCACCGGGAGAGAACCGCCTCCCTCTTCTTCTACTCCTTTGTCCACATGCGCGTCCACGAGCCCCGGATCGACCTCCCCGACGACCTCTTCTTCCCCTGCTTCCTCTGCTTCACGGCATTTGGTTGCTCTATATTGGGTTTCCATATGATTACCAGACACAACATTATATTCACAAATTTGTGGATAAGTTTGGCAGTCTGGTTGAATGGCACAGTCCTAGGACTGGCATAAAGTTTGTTCTAGTGAAAGCTTGGGTTATTCATTTGCGCCTTGTTCTTAAAAGCTTTGTCATGAGACAGTTGGGTGGACCTCGGCAGAGCTGGACGGTAGCGGTTACCATGCTCCACAGGAGTGATTGGAATGCTCACTTGCCAGATGTTCCACCGGCGGGAGAGGATCCGCCACCTGCTAACGGCATTCCCCATCCACTGCATGGAGATGGGATCACGAATGAACAACTATACTAGTAGCAACTTCATAACTGGTTAGTACAGAATGCAGTAGGTAATGCAAATCAGGAGGGAGATGATGAGAATGTGGTTGTTGATGAAGGGAACGATGTGGAGTTTCACCCAGAATGGGGAGTATGGCCCCCGGCACCGCCCCAAGCGCCACCCACTCTTTATAACTTTCAGGAATGGTTGGCTAGAGAAGGATTGCAGGTAAATCATGGTATTGTGCCTCCCAACAATCTTCATGACAGTCCTGCATCTACCTGGAATGACTCAATCTCCATGCAAGGCAGCTCTGACTCCAGTGCTACTGTCTCCGATTCATATGTCCTGGTCCCTCTTGATCTCATGAATCAGTTTTGGCCTGAGGAAGCCTCCAGCTCTACAAACAATGCTCTGATCAACAACAATGTCAGCCCTCAGCCCACCAACACTTTGGAAATTTCTCTCACTGTGTCAGCTTCTGGCATGCACTTAGATTTGGCCTCCCAAGGTAACTTTATCCCTGCTATGATTTTGAGAGATTATGTGCCAATGTTGAGATTCAACACTTACCACAGAGCTGATGTTATGCCCATCATTGCTTCATATGGTCCATGGAGTTCAAGTTATGGATTTAAACATGAAAGTGTGACTCTTAACTTCACACTCTCTGAGAAAGATGGGATGTTGTTTGTTACTTCTGCTTCTCAGACCATAACACAACATGCTGCTTCGTCTGTCATGATTGAAAACATTCCTGCAGCAACTACCTGGGATCTCAGTCTGCATGAGTTTGTGCCTCCTACCAATACATCTGAAACTCAGGCCCTGCTCGGTTCTGTGCCTCTTCTGGAGTATAACTTAGACACGGTTGCCACTCAAGAAAACCTGGTAGTTAGCCCCACTGCAACACTAAATTCAAACATATCTGATCTTCCTGTCAATGATGATAATTCTCCTGAAGATTATGCAATGTCTGATCTGCATATCACCAAAGACAATATTGCTATTCCTACTTCATCTCTCAGACGCAAGGGGAAAACCCTGGCAACAGAAAGCTCAATTTCCGTCCGCTGGAGTGCTTGCTCTAACAAATATGATGGATTCCGCGTTCATCCGGTCTCTGACACTAAGATGAAAGTCTACAAGGTTAAGCCTTAGGTTGTCCCCTTTGCTGTGAGGATCAAGGATATATCTAAAGAGCACATCCCTCCACCAACTCCTCTCTAGGTTATTCAGCAAATTGGCACCAACTTATGTGCTATTCCAGCGGCCGAGCTCACTGATGATGCTCTTCTGGCTCCACTGGAGGAGAAGCCCTCAGCCTCTTCGTAATCGTTTCTTTTTCTTATTTAAATGCCTCCTTTAGTGAACTGGAATGTCTTATGTTGGAATGTTCTCGGTTTAAATTCAGATGATAAGCAGTTAGCGCTTGCGAATGCTATCATGTGCTTGCAGGAGACAAAAAGGACATGTCTAGTAGATGCGCTCTCGTGTGCTTGCAGAAGACAAAAAAGTCCTGTTTTGATTTACCTTTTATTAAGTACTGCTGTCCTCGGCACTTTGATCAATTTGCTTTTGTTGCTTCGCGGGGAGCCTCTAGGGTATTGCCACTACCTGGAACAACTCTATCTTCTCTGCTGTTACCCTGTTCTCTAAAGATTTTGCACTTGTCACTCGTTTTACATCCACGCAATCTGCACAGAATTGGACCCTGGTTAACATTTATGGGCCCTGCCAAGGAGAACAACGAAATAATTTCATACAATGGCTGCCTACTCTGGATATCCCTTCTCATGAGGATTGGATCTTTGTGGGAGATTTGAACTTCATCCGAGCACGTGATAATCATAACAAACCTGGGGGCAGTATAAATGATATGATAACCTTTAATGATTTCATAAGAGCTCAATGTCTCATTGAATTGCCAATTAAGGGACGATCTTTCACATGGAGCAATATGCAGGTGGACCCTCTTCTCGAGCAACTATACTGGTGTTTTACTAGTAACAACTGGACTATCTCATATCCTAAAACCCTGGTAAAACCATTGAGTAAACCCGTTTTTGATCACACTCTGTGTGTTGTGAGCATTAAAACTACTATCCCAAGATCTAAATTGTTCCGCTTTGAATCATACTAGATTCAGCATCCTGGTTTCATGGATGTTGTGGCAAAATCATGGGCTAAACAGGTCAAGACGACACCAACACTGTGAGCATTGAAGCCACTACTCTCTATCGTGAACTGAAGAATCTGCGATGTGATCTCAAACAATGGAGTAGAGGGATATCCAAACTTATTGTGGCTATTGAGAACTCTAATAAAGCCCTCAATGAACTTGATGAACTGGAAAACAAAAGAACCTTATCGATACCTGAAAGTAACTTCAGAAATTTTTTGAAAGCTCACATTCTACGGCTCTTAAAATACCAACAGATATATTGGAAGAAAAGATGCATAGTGAGATGGGTCAAATTTGGTGTAAAAAATTCTATGTTCTTTCAAGCTTTGGCCTCAGAAAGATATAGGAGGAATAACATTGCCTCTCTCAGCACCATAGATGGGGTTACTGTTGATGGTCATGCTGTGAAGGAATCCATTATCTTCGAAATATTCATGGGCAGAATGGGCATGGCCACACCTCATAACATGAAATTTGACCTATCCCGAATCATTAAGCGATGAAGGGCTTGATGATCTTACCCTTCCTTTCACTCTTGAAGAGATCGATAGAGTCATTAGAGAAATGCTAGCAGATCGGGCTCCTGGACCTGATGGGTTCACGGGTGTTTTCTTGAAAAGATATTGGCCAATAATCAAAGAAGATTTTTACAGTCTGTGCAACCAATTCCATGAGGGAAATCTCAATCTAGAAAGTATAAATGATGGATACATTACTTTGATCCCAAAGATCAACTCACCTGCTACAGTCAATGACTTTAGGCTGATTACTTTACTCAACTATTGCATGAAACTCATCGCAAAAATTCTGGCTAACCGGCTGCAAAAGGTAGATCGATACAAGACTACCTTGCTTGGGCCTATGAATACATCTACCAGTGTTAATCTTCAAAAAGGGAAATTGTGTTGCTAAAATTTGATTTTGCAAAGGCATTCAACACTATTGACCACGAGGCAATGATTGAAATTATGGAAAACATGGGCTTTAATGAGAAATGACCCAATTGGATACGATGCATATTCTCCCAGGAAAATCTTATGTCCTTCTTAATGGCACTCCTAGTCGTCAATTTCACTGTAAACGTGGAGTCAGACAGGGCGATCCACTGTCCCCTCTCATTTTTGTCCTTGCAACAAACCTTCTCCAAGAAGCCATTAATGATGCTTTCGCTGGAAATGAGATTCAATTACCTTTCCCTTCCAATAATCAAAAGGATTACCCTGTCATCCAATACGCCGACGACACCATCCTCATTCTCCCAGCCTGCCCTCAACAAGCAATGGTCGTCAAAATTATTTGAACAGATTATGCCACTTCCATTGGGCTAAAAATTAATTTTCACAAATCCACCTTTGTCCCATTCAACTGTGATGAGGACATATGTGCTCAGTTGGCAAACATTTTTGGCCGTGTTGTGGAAAAAATGCCATTCACATACTTGGGACTACCTTTGGGAACTATGAGACCCACTATCCAAGAACTTATGCCTCTAGTTTGCATGGTTAAAAGAAGGCTCTCGGCCACACTTAATATGAAATTCTATGGTGGAAGGCTCTCTCTGCTTAATTCAGTGATCACCTCCCGGGTCATTTTTGCCCTCTGTACTTTGCATTTGCCAAACAAGATAATTGAGCTTTTGGACAAAATCCGGAGAAGGTGCCTATGGAGAAAGAAAGCTGAGCAGGGAGACAAATGTAACTCCTTGGCTTCCTGGGATATGGTGTGTAAACCAAAAGGAAGTGGAGGACTAGGGATTATTGATCTTAGAATTCAGGGTGATGCACTACTACTCAAATACCTTCACAAATTCTACAATGATTGGGACATGCCCTGGGTACAACTTATCAAGAGCACATACTACAATGAGCAAATTCCACATTCAGTTGAACCATGCGGGTCGTTTTGGTGGAGGGACATGACAAAACTCATGCCAATATAACGGGGAATCACAACTGTGCAAGTTGCAAATGCCTCTGCTGTCCTCTGCTGTCCTCTTCTGGAAGCGTGATTGGAATGGTAATTTTCTATCTAAGACTTATCCACGTGCATTCTCGTATACTATCAATGAACACATCTTTGTGAGGAATTTCTTGGCCAGCACGTCACTACAAGAAGCGTTTCACCTGCCATTATCTCCACAGGTGCATGATGAAGTGTGACAGATACAACTTGACACCAGGGAAGCTAATCCATCGAATGACCCTACATACAAAGATGGCTGGACGTATACTTGGGGCGACAAAGAATTCCGTACTCACAAATATTACACATTCTGCTTTCGAGACATACACGAGCATCAAGCTTTTACCTGGATCTGGAAATATAAATCAACAATGAAGATCAAAGTTTTTGGCTGGCTCCTCTTGTTGGATCGTCTCAATACTAGAAATATGCTGAAACGACGTCACTACAAGATTGGAGACAACCATGATTGCATCCTGTGTGGGCAACATATAGAAGAAACTCTAGAACATCTACTCTTTGAATGCAACATTAGCACACAATATTGGTCCACGCTGGGAATCGGATGGCCGCAAGGGGGATGAAGACTAGACAATGTCTCCATCGCCAAAGCAGCTTGGGGAAGACCACTCTTTATGGAAATATTCCTTTTGGCAGCTAGGAGCATTTGGAAGGAACATAATAATAAACACTTCAGAGGGATAAATCCATCTCGGTTGGCTTGGTTAAATAGATTCAAAACTGATTTTTCACTCTGTCGGATCTCGGGTTCCGGCAAAAGCCTTAAGGTTCGAACACTGGGGTGCGCGCGAAGTTCTTCCTCTACCGATCTACATCCTAGCTTTGCTAAGATATCTAGGACTAACTCGGCGAACTCGCAACACAAAGAACACGAGATTTATACTGGTTCGGGCCACCGTTGTGGTGTAATACCCTACTCTAGTGTGGTGGTGGTGGATTGCCTCTCGGGCTGAGGATGAACAGTTACAAGGGGAAGAACAACCTCCTGAGGTTGAGGTGTTCTTGTGCTCTGTTGTGGGTGAGGATGATCTCCGTCAGTTCAGGCTAAGTTCCCTCCCCGACAATGGTGGTAGCTAGTCCTATTTATAGAGGCCCTAGTCATCTTCCCAAATATTGAGCGGGAAGGGAGCCAACAACGTCCAATTTGAAAGGGGACAACTACTATAGCTTATCCTGACAAAAGTAGTCTTCACTTGCCAAATGCTCTGGTGGTGACGCCGCCTTGGGCTCCATGGTGACCTCCGTCTTGCCATCCCGCTGGTCTTGGTCTCATTGCACTGATATGGAAACCTTTGCTTGACGCCTCGGTACTCTGCGCCTGCGCTTGCCTCCTTAGCACCATAGAGGAAACAAGGACACTGTGCGCGCTGGCGCTCGCCTAGTCTCGGTCGACATGGGCTCATGGCACGAGAACCTCGCGAGGTTTGCCTTGCCTTGATCTCTCCGCCCCTCGCGAGGCAACCTGGTGAGGCCGCTCCTGAGGAGGTCTTGCGTCGTCCACCTTGCGAGGCTTGGCCCCTCACGAGGGTCTTGAATGCTTGTTGGTGAATATGGGCCGTATGGGCCCACTTGTAGAGCCATGCCGTGGGCACAAAGCGTGCAAGTCTGGGACCACCTTTCCCGTAATCGCCGACAGAGCTCCCTGGCCAAGGCACGCTGAGCTTAGCTTCGAGGCGGCCAAAGGTCAGCAGAGCCGCTGGGTCCCAATAGCTCAGCGGCCTTGGTCGACGCATGGCGGTTGATTGAATGTGGGCGTCTCCGTTTCCCCACGCTGGCTCGGCAACCGCCCGACTTGACAAGTCCCTGCGACATGCAAGGGAAAACCATAATTACCTGTGATCGTGGGGAGCGCTGGTTGGCCTTCTCTTGCTATAAATGGGGAGGGGGCAGAGCCCCTGTCGCCCATCTCTTCCCATTCCACTTGTTTCTTCCTCCTTGCTCCACTGCCAGCTGCGACACCAATGGCGCCAATCTGAAGATTCTCCGCCAAGGAGAAAGGAAAGGCTCCCCGCGATGAGCCAGGGCCGCTTCCGCTGAAGAAGAGGCCAGTGCACCGCCGCGACATTGTCGTGAGGGCGGAAGTGACGAGGCCCTAGTGCAAAAGGTGTCGGTGTTCTGGGAATGGGGGTCCCCAGACTTGCTTGCCTGCGGCGTGGCTCAAGTGGTGGCCCAGTACGGCCCATCTTCATCAACACAAGACTCATGACCCTCGCGAGGGGCCAAGCCTCGCGGGGCGGACGACTCAAGGCTTCCTCAAGGACGGCCTCGCCAGGCAGGCTCGCGAGGAGACGGAGAGATGAAGGCAGGGTACCTCGCGAGGTACTCGTGATGCAAGCCATGACGATCGAGGCCAGGCGGACGCCAGGCGGGCGCCAGCCTGCGCAGTGTCCTTGTTTCCTCTTGGTGCAAAGGGGGCAAGCACAGGCGCGGAGTATGGAGGCATCAGGCAAAGGTTGCCATTTCGGTGCAACGAGACCGAGACCAGCGGAGCGGCAGGATGGAGGTC